>VZRX01012158.1:171329-190542 GCA_013398075.1 Notiomystis cincta
TTGTTAGTTGTTTTTAAAGGGTTGGTTTTTTTTTTTTTGTTTTTTAGAATTGCCTGAGATCTGTATTGGAGCAGATAGCAGCATATGGTCAAGTTGTGTTTAGACTACAGAAGTTTATTGATGAAGTGATGGGACACAGCCCAGAAAGCATAATGCATGGAACAGTTTCCACTCCAAAGAAGACTACTGAAGCCCCATTCAGAACCTACCAAGCTTTTATGTGGGCTTTGTATAAATATTTCATTAGCTTTAAAGAAGAACTTACTGAAATTGAAAAATGCATAATTAACAAAGGTGAGCGCAAGGGAAATTTCACAATTTTACACACAAATAATTAACACTGACAGAATTTGCTCTTCTGTTGGATGTTATTTTATGCATCTTGGGGTTTTTTGTTTTTTTTTTTTTTTTTCAGATAAAACAGTCACACTTTCAATAGTAATAGATAAGTTGGCTCCCAGACTGGCACAGCTGAAGGTACTTCACAAGGTTTTCAGCACAGGAGTAGCAGAAGTACCACCTGACACTAGGAATGTTGTCCGAGCATCTCATCTGCTTAATACCCTCTACAAAGCTATTCTTGAATATGACAGTGTTGGAGAGGCATCTGAACAAACGGTGAGGGGAATAATTCCTTCCTTAACAGAACAGCACACTAGGAAACTTAGTAACTAATGCCTTATTGTTCTTTGACATGAGCTTACTCAACCTGGATGAAAATGGATTTTTGAGAGGATCTGGAGCAGTGTTTTTTGAGGACCCAGGGAAGGACGGTCGAAAATCAGAGGCCAGGAAACTGTTTTGAAAGGGGGAACTTGGGAATAGCTTTCCCTCCTATTTCTACAACTGCGTAATTCAGTTAATGCTGAAATGTGGGGAGTTGAATTTTTACAGTAACTTGATTATACTATTGAAAATATAGTTGATGTCATTATGTCCTTTTGTTTTCCTGATTTCTGTGTTGTGAAACCACAGAATATTTTATGACTATCTCTTACTTTTTCAGAGATGTTAGAGTGAAAAAGTGCTATTTAGATCTGTGATGACAAGATTAACAAGTGGAAGCATGAACAGTACAGACTTCCATTAAAAAAGCTGTAATTTTTAGTTTAACATTTTATCTTTAAAATACTTAAGTGTAGTTATGTGTATGTTATAAACCATGATTGTACAATTCAGAGGATTAAACTTCACCATATTGCTTTCAATGCTTGGTATGAAAACATTCAGCCAGTTTTTTTTCTTTTTTCTTTAAATTCAGGTATCCCTTTTGTTCTCTCTCTGGGTTGAAACTGTGAGACCGTACTTACAGACAGTGGATGAGTGGATAGTCCATGGTAATTTGTTTGATCCTGCAAAGGAATTTATTATTCAGAGGTAGGGATGCTTGATACTAGACACACATAATGCTGTACAAGTAAACCTGTTGCAGAACCTAGGGTAAAGAGTAACAGTAAAAGTAGGTTTTCACTTTTCTTATTTTGCTTAAAAATAATTTCCTTATCATACTTCTGTAACTTGTCTCAAACTTCCCATTAGGGAAATTACATAGATAGGGGTCTCTACCACATATTGTTCTAGAGTAGAAATCAATTATTTTGGTTTTTTTTCCATCTATAGTAAATAGTGAACAGGCTGACTCTGAGTGTACAGACATTTTAAAGAAGCAATTAACCATTTTTCAAACCCAAGACATTTGCAAAAATTACAAAATTTACTTTTAAATTCTTCTACTAATCTTTAGTTGTTATGAAGCAAATACTATTTAGAATTAAAATACTCCTTGCTTCTGACATGTAGTAAAATTAATATGGTATCTTGAATTACGTGCACATTCCCTAAAGATTACTTGAGCTGTTAATTTTTATTCTGTTGCTATGCTACATTTTGTTCGTCCCTTTTTTTGACAGCTTGGAGTGGAAAGTGAATATAGAAATTAAAGTTCTGGCTTGTAATTACAAATCAATTTTCCCCTACCTGCCAAACTTAATTGAACCTCTGTCTGTAAACACATGTTGAGGTGAGCATGAAGTAAGACAGCAGCTCTAGGTAGTACTATTGTAATAACTCCTTAGTAGTAGAGATCCTTAGCATCCTTATTATGTCCTCTTTTTGTGCTTCCATGGTTGTGTTTTCAGTGCTACCAGCAGCGCTGAAATCAACTTTTATTTATATATATGCTTCATTTTAATTGCCTAATTTGAATGATCTAATTTAGGTTTTTCCATCTGACTTCAAACTGTGTGTATCTGATGTAAACAACAAAAAAATCCAAAGTGAACCAGAAATTGAGTTTCACCTACTCTAGATTTTCAGCTTTCCTAGTAGTAGTTACTTCAGTTTGGGGTTTTAAATAAGTCTGCAAGTCAGTCACTTATCCTTTTGACATTAAAAACACATGCCACTGTGAATAGTTAGCATCCTGAACAAATTTAATTATAATTGCTCTAATTGACTTGCTGTTGGAGTTTATTTGGTTGTACAATTGCTTTATCTCCTGTGAGCTGATTGTTTATTCTTTTCAGAGTGTCTAGATAGTTCCCAAATATGCATGAGCTAATTTTTATACAGTTTTGAAAGTGCTTCATGACTGTTCTAGGAGAAAGGCAAAGCACAGAACAAAGAGGATACATATCTTCTAGTAATGAAGTTTCCTTTTGAAAAGGAAAATACTCAACAGCTTTTTATTTCTTTGCAGAAACAAAAACGTTCCAGTTAATCACAGAGATTTTTGGTATGCTACCTACACATTATATAGTGTGTCAGAAAAGACAGAGAACGAAGAGAAGATGAGTGATAATGCCAGTGCCAGTTCTGGGAGTGATCAGGCCCCTTCAAGCAGACAGCACACAATGGTTTCTTTTCTGAAACCTGTGCTAAAGCAAATTATCATGGCTGGAAAATCCATGCAGCTGCTGAAGAATCTTCAATGCAAAGACGGTTCTCCACAGCAGGCTGCATCAAGAGGTGAGATGTCAGTTTGTACACCATTGTGCCTTAGGCTACCTAACAGTATGAGTGTATTTCTGGTAATGGTCTTTAGAATAATATAACACTCTGTTGAATGCCAGTGTCGTACTTGGTAACTTCAAGTCTGATGGAAAACACTCTTCCAATGCAACCAAGTGAAAAGAATGAATAAAGCTGAGTGTTCCATGTTCTTTTTATTGCTTTAAATTTTTCTTAAACCTATTTTCATGTGCTCACAAAATATTTTTTTTGTTATGAGACAAAGCCAGCTTGTATGTTCTAGTAGTAAAACTGGTGAGTTTTTATAAATAATTGTTTTTTGTATTACTAAGTGGTTGAGTAATCTTGGAGATTCACTTCAGTAAATACTGAAAAACTGTCAAGTGCTAAAAATTAACTTTGCACCTGAAGTAGGAAGTTCTTTAACAATCTCAGAAATATTTCATATTTTAGACACCCATTCTGCAAGGCATTTGAACATATGTCTGACGTTAGGCATTGGGCTAGTCCTATCATTTTAAATATGTATTTGAAGGTATTTTGTTTTCTGAATAGTGGCCTAAATGTAGTCTTTTAAAAGTCAGCCAGTGAAATGTTGGACTGTGGAGTTCTTTAGTTGAGAGGATGTTTTCTGCGCTGTGTGCCCCGTTCAGATGCCGAGCGGAAGAGTTTATACACTCTGTTCCTGGAATCGGTGCAGTCGCGCCTGCGGCACGGGGAGGAGTCTGTTCCAGACATCATTACAGAGCAGCAGGCCACGAAGCAGAGCCTGATAAAGATGCAGTCTATAGCAGAAAGACACTTGGAACTGGATGATGTCCATGACCCACTGCTGGCTATCAATTTTGCCAGGTAAAAGAATGATCTTCCTGCTGTGTTGCTGAGAGCGGTGTTCAGCCTGATGACATTTGTTAGATCACATTTTCATTGCTGCTGCTGCTACTGAAAACAAGCAAGTTCAGAATAAAGAGGAGCCAGTGACCACCAGTCAGTGACAGAAGCTAAATAGACACTCCTCTTGTGCATGGTTAAAGAAAAACAATTAAAATCAGTGAAGAATGTGCTACATTCACTTGGTAGCATAGAAAATTGGAGTAGTCTTAATCATAACAGGCTTTTAGCAAATAAGTGGTTTAATAGTGAATGCCATTGTAAAATTTGAACTTATTTAAATGAGTTTGCTTGGTTTTTGTACACAAAGTCCTTGATTTGCACTAATCTTAGATATATAAATATCAAGTATATTCTTAGAAGAATGCAGCTTCAGTTTTGCTGTGTTTAAATTATTTAACTGTAAATGCCTTCCAAAATTCATGTTAATTGCATAAAAATCCTTCATTCTTTGTAGTGAGGGAAATTGTATAGAGAATATAAGTGTCTTGGAAATTAGCAAGAAAGAGAAACTCTGAAAATCCTACTATGTGATTGCAAACAAGAAAATAGCTATGTTTTTATAAATACTAATTGTGTATTTAAATGTTTTAATGTCAGGCCTAGGAGGAGCTTGTTTTAAAGAAGTCATAGACAGGACTACAAGGACTACTCTGTCAGAATTGCAACATTAATTCACTATCTGGCTCATTCAGTCTATCCAGGCAATAGCTCCTATGAGCCACTTCCTCTTACAGTGGTTTCAACTGGCAACTAGCTTTTTACAAAATATTATAATAATTTGATGCTTTTTGTATTAAAACAATTCAGCTTACCAAATGTAGACCACAGATACTCTCTTCTTATCATATATTATTATAGGTAATATGTAGGGACCCCATAATTAAGATGCCTCAGTTCTCCATATGTGGAGAGGTTTTGGTTGGGTTTTTTTTTGTTTGTTTTGCGGTTGTTGGTTGAATTTTTACTTTGTTTCTTTATTTTTCTTTCCTGCTGTATATGCACAGTGTAGTTCTAAAAGTTCCTATCAAAGTGGGCTTGTTCAATAAGCTGTATAATATTTGAACTTGATGTTTTTCAGAAGTATGCCCTAAGCAGTTATGTGATTATAGAACACTGTCCTCTGTGATACTCTTATATCTGGTGATACTCAAACAGTATGATGGATCACTTTTTAGGCTGGATATGAATCAGCTTTTATTACCCCATCACCATATATTCCAGAGCAGAGGACCCAAATTTGATTAAAATCTTCGAAGGTATGACATTGTTTTATACCTTGTATGAATAATGAGCCTTCTTCCCTAAGTATCTTGTGTTTTTTTGAAGACTGTATTTGGAACAGAGTGACTTTCATGAGAAGTTTACTGGTGGGGATGTCTGTGTGGATAGATCCTCAGAATCTGTGACCTGCCAAACTTTCGAACTGACACTGAGGTCTTGTCTTTATCCTCACATAGACAAGCAATACTTGGAATGCTGTGGTAATTTGATGCAAACTTTAAAGAAGGATTATAGGTAAGAAAGTAGATTTGTTTTTCCTTAATTTTGTTTTTTTTAGTACCAGTCATCCCTAGAAGAAGCAATGTTATGTTGTGTTTCTATTCCAGTTTGATAACTGGCTATAAACTCATTAAGGAGAAAAGGGGGATCTAATATGATGGACTCCTTGGTGAAAATTTGGTCTAGCTTAAATCAACAGCAAAGCTGTCATTTATCATCAGTGGATGTTTGGTGGGGAAATTATTTCAAACAGTATTTCTTAACAGCATTGTCATTTTAAATTCATTTTAGGGAGAGGAACAGAATCATTTGGAAATCCTATTTCTGAGAATTGCCTGGCATGTAGGGATAGCTGAATACCATGAGCACTTCCAGTGAAGTTAGTGGAGCTGTTAAAGCTTACAGGGAAAAATGCCTTGGATAAACAAAGGATTCACTGTAGACTTTGTTATGTTTGTGTTCAATACTGAGTTTTTGTAGTGAAGAGTTTTTAAGATTTTTGTTTCTCTAACAGTTGTGTTTTGCATTACTTGTATGATGAGACTGAGAAAATGTTATATGTTTCTTCTGTTCAGGCTTGTAGAATATTTGCAAGCAATGAGAAATTTTTTCCTACTTGAAGCTGGAGATACCATGTATGACTTCTATACATCTATTTTTGACAAAATTAGAGAAAGGGAAACTTGGCAGAATGTTGCTTTCTTAAATGTTCACCTACAAGAAGCAGTTGGACAACGCTACCCAGAGGACAGTGCAAGGTAAAATGCAAAACATGCTTTATTTATGTTTCTTTCACACTTAACTGTATTATTGTACTTAACTTGCATAGCACAATACTAATTATTATGTACTCATTAAAATAACGTGTTTTAATGAAGTTCTGAGGTGTTATCATTTTTCCTACCCAAGTCCTCCAGATTAAATCAGACAGTTAGTGGTTAGCAGTGAGAAGTAGAAATTAATGAAACTGACTGCTCATTTAAAACAGATTCTCACCAATTATATCACTTGTTTCCTTGCATAGGTTGTCAATATCATTTGAAAGTGCTGACACAGCAAAGAAGAAACTCCCTGTCCACACCTTAGATGGTTTGACATTGAGTTACAAGGTAGTGAGTTAATATGGCTGCAGTTCTTATTCTAGAACAGATTTGAAATGTTGTATTAAAGTGACTTATATTTTCCATCTTGATTATCCTCTCCTCCTCCTAGGTTCCTTGGCCTGTGGATATAGTTATAAGCTTAGAGTGCCAAAAAATTTACAATCAAGTTTTTCTGCTCTTACTGCAAATAAAGTGGGCCAAGTATAGTCTAGATGTTCTACGATTCGATGGTAAGATACTTCTTCCATGAAAGATACTCTGTGGTCTACTTGTTTTGTGGTCTAAGGATATGAATAATCTGCTTTCTGCAATAAGTAGTATAAACTAGTTAGAATTTTGATTAATTCTATAAAATAGTCTCAGTGTCACAAATTACATGTATTAAGCTGGGCATGTTTTTCACATCTTTTCAGCCTCAGGAACAGCTCCATTCATGCATTCCCTTTGTCTCTTTGATTCAAGTCTAGTTAGGTATATTGGAAACTTGTTACTTCATTCTACAGACTTTACTGTTGAAAGTCTGTCTACCACACCCTAATGTTTATGTGTAGTATTTTTATGAGTAACATCTTGCAGACAAGTTAAGAAAACAAAATTTAAAAACCCAACTATTTGAGATTGAAACAGTAAACTGTTGGGAGATTATAGAGATTTTTTTAGTATTTCCTTCCCCAAGTTAATGTTTATACTCTTCCTGTTCCATGTAAAGTGGATATAGACTCCATGTTTGACAGAAATAAATTAGAAAGCTGATGGGTTCATCTATGTTTTGAACATCAGCTAAATGATTATCTTCTTAAAAGTATGTGTTTTTTTACTATTTAAACTTTATGGGTATGACTTTTTGCTTAAGTCTTTTCCTAAGAAGAACAACACTCTTGCTTTTTTTTTTTTTTTGTTTTTTAAGAACTAGTCTCTGCTGCAGAAAACTCACAGGTTAAGGAAGAAACTTCATTAGAACAAGGAACACTTCCTGTATTTGGACCACAAAAAGAAAGTATAAAACAGCAAATACATCGCATGTTCCTCTTAAGAGTGAAACTTATGCATTTTGTCAACAGTCTGCACAACTACATCATGACTAGGGTTTGTCTTATATCACAATTTATTTTATGTTAGGACCTTGTAACTAGAGATGCAGCATTAATTTTCCTTTAAAACTTAAAAAAAAACCCCAAAACAAAAAGCAAAATGTAAATATCATGTCCTTTCTGTTTCAGTTTCAGTTGGCCATTGTTTCAGTTTCAACTTGGCCATTTAAAATCAATAGTTCTTTAGAAGTTCTACATGCATGTGATTGATCTTTGGATATTACTGATTCTTTTGTCTGTTTCTCCCAGTGCTAGATGACTTAAGCACAGTAATGTAAAAAGGTGTTTCTGTAAACTGTAACTTAAGAGCTGTTATGCTTATAAGTGTTACAACAGATATTTTAATGAGATAGATTCTTCTTAAAAATCTCTAGTACACAGTGTATACATGAGTTTTCAAATACAAAGGCAATGCCTGTAGATACATATCTACTCTATTACTGTGGTTTTTTGCTTTTAATAAAATGAGTATGTACTCCAGTTCAGCCTCTCTGGGGATAGTTGGTTTGCCCTTGTGTAGTGGCAGTATATATCTATTTATGTAAGGAATGTTGCCGTGTGGTTATGAGAAGAGCTTGAAATTTTTGCTATTGATGGTAATTTGGAGGCTAATCCTAAAGTTTGAGAGGGAAGAGCAAATGAATCATGCAATTTCAGGCTCTTAAAAAATATACTGAAAGAGAGTCATAATCACATAATGTGTGCAGCATTGAATTTAATAACTTTGGTCTTCTTTTTAAGATTCTCCACAGTACTGGCTTGGAGTTTCAGCATCAGGTAGAAGAAGCCAAAGATTTGGATCAATTGATAAAGATTCATTACAGATACCTATCTACGATTCATGATCGCTGCTTACTGAGAGAAAAGGTGGGTAAAAAATTAGTATATTATTAGTATTGAGTTATCATGACAAGAAAGTAGGTTTGTACTAATTATGCTGTCTGTTTTGCAGCATACATACTAAGCAATATATAGGTACTCTTGAGGAAGTGGTAGCTTTTCCAGATACAGCACTGAGATCCAGTTTCCCTTGCTGTTCTCAGCTCAATTCTATCATGGAGAGAGGATAAAATTAAATTCTTTTTATTGGGTATTACATGACTAGTTTGTTTCTAAAAGATGGGAAGTTTTGAACTACCTGAAGCTTGTTAGAAAGATTTTACATAGTGGTATGGCAGGAAATGGAGGTACATGGATAGCTTTGTAACCTTTTATCCCACATAATATCTGTGCAAAGTCCACATCCAAGTTGTCAGCTGGGAAATTAATTGGAAAACAAATACAAACGTCTTCAGTTTGGAAGAATCATACTGTGCTTAGGAAATTGTTTTTATAGGTGAGATTAATGGCATGTGAGACCTTTGTATTGCAGTATAATAATGAAAATTATGCTTAACAATGGATTTCTGTCTTACTCCTTGTGTTTTAATTATTTTAGGTGAGCTTTGTGAAGGAAGCTATAATGAAAGTCTTAAATTTAGTACTGATGTTTGCAGACCGTTGGCAAGCTGGTTTGGGGGCTTGGAAGTAAGTACACATATCTAAAATGGTCATAATTTTGCAACTCTGAGTATGATTTTGTGCCCAGAACTGCACAGAGCACTCCAGGTGAGGCTGCACCAATGCTGAATACAGTGGGACAGTCACCTCCTTCATCCATCTGGCTGCGCTGTGTTTGATGGGTTTGCTCTCCTTGGCTGCCTGGGCTTCCTCCCTGCTCACTCCTATTGAGTTCCTGCTGACCAGCACCCCCAAATCCCTTTCTGCAGCCACTCCTTTCCCCATTTATACTTCTATTTGTGCAACCTGCTGCTTGGAGGATGAATGATACTGGGCAAGTCTCCAAGGCTTTGTCAAGCACTCAGAAGTTGATGTATGGTTCTGAAGCCAGCTGGTGTGGACTGGCTTACTTCGTATTTTTCAGAACTAATTTTCTTTGGCACAGATGCTGCCTAAAACTTGGATCTCACTCTCCTGTGACATTAGAAAATAGCTATCTTTGAAGTGTTTTTCTCATTCAGAGTGTCAGAAATAATTTGTGAATGCTGTTGATAGGGCATGTGGTTGCATGCTCTTGAACAGGGCAGGAAAAAGTCATAGCTGGTGTCATCTGTATCTTCTTGGGAGAGGGGATAAAGGAAAGGAGTGACTGTTGTGAGCTATGTCTTCTCCCTTGACTGGTGAGTGCTAACTGACAGAGTCCAAAGAGGAATTCAAGAGATTGCTGATACTAAAGCAGTGTGGGTGTCCCTGTTTTACTGGCAGTGTAAGTCCCCAAGGACCTCTAAAGAAGTAAGGACCAGGAAAGGCTTTCTTGCATAAAAGCCTGTGTAGGAATGATAGGTGTCAGTTAGAATGACACAGCTCCTCCAGGTCACTGCACAGATTTCTAAAATGATGAGGAAATTATTAATGCCCCCTTTGATGGTGCTCAGGTGCTGCTGTCAAAATGGCCTTTGTTTTTTAGAAGTAGCAAATGCAGGCATAACTGAACTATTGTAAATTCAAGTCAGAATTCTATGTAAAGAATACTTTTGTCATTTACTGTGAAATTTCAGTCATATTTTGAAGATAATATAGGGGGCTGATCTGTTAAGTGTTCCTCTGTTAAACTGTTTTGTAGGATGGAATCCATAGAGAAGATGGAATCTGATTTTAAAAACTGTCACATGTTTCTTGTAACTGTTCTCAACAAAGCTGTCTGTCGAGGCTCTTTTCCCCATTGTAAGTACATGAGGCTTTTCACATACTTGCACTTAGGCAAGCCTGTTAAGAATGTGTTTATGTTTTAATCTGTTCTAATGTTTGTTGGCACATTTTAAATAATCTCATTTTGTGAGTTATACACATAGGGACAGGAAGACTTACTTCTTAGTAAGCTAAAGACATTTTTTTTAGAGTATTTGTGCCAACCTTTTCCATGACAGCTATCTTCAGTTTATCTGTTTTCTTGATGAGGAGAAGGTGTGTAGCCAAGCAAGTGACAAGCAGTTTTCTAAACTAATGAAACTAAATTCTGGGGGCATAGAAGAGCATTCTTTTTGTTGATATTGAGAATGACAGCTGTGATATATCTTGAGCAGCTAAGATTTTAGTATTATGGTGCCTCAGCTGCAACTGCTCTGGGCTCTTGGCTCTGCCCATCCATTGGAAGTTACTTCCTTGGCAGTAGAAACAGCAGAGGATGAAGATATCTGTGCTTCAACTTACAACCTGGTATGAGCTGAAATTGTTTATCAGTGCCAATTTGAGTTAGGGGGGGCAACTGCTCAGTGAGGTTGTGGGGAATCAGAGTTAGTTGGGATGCAGATGTGTGTTCTCACAGGTTTCTACACCATCTGTAGCTGTGCCATGGGGACATGACTTACTGGTGGACTTGGCAGTCTTAGGTTAATGGTTAGACTTGATTATTTTAAAGGTCTTTTCCAACCTAAATGAATCTTGTCTAAAACAGGCAATATCTGCTATCATCGCTGTTCACATTTACAAAAGCTTGTCTGCAGAACCATCTGTGAAAATGGCTCGCAGTGTATAAACCTCTGCAACCTTTATTTTTGTTTGTACAACATTATTTCAAACCAAGGAGCTAATTTCTTACCAGTTCTTACCACATGAAATAAGTAATGGATAGCTGACAAAATGTCTTACTGTCTGAAGTCCCAAGGTATTACAATTTAAAAAGTAAACCAGTATCTTCCTTTTAAATGACAGAATTGAAAATTGCAGTAAATGTTTGCAGACTGCTGCAAATGCAAATATTAACTATGTTTTTATGGTTTGTTTCACAGTGGAATCTTTAGCTTTGTCACTGATGGCTGGCATGGAGCAAAGTTAACATCCACTTCCAGTGAATTAAGGAAGAACTGCTAGCAGGATATATGTTGAAATTCCTATGTTAAAGAACCGTAAGCATTTTGCACTCCAGTTTCAAATGTATATAGCGAAATGATGCTGATGGTTTGGAGCTGTGTAAAATATTTTAAAATGTAAATAATGTACAGGTATTTAAGTGTGCTGGTTGTGGCAGTGTGTGTATATGCTTCAATGTCAAAAAAACATATATAGTGTAAAATTCATTCCATGTAAACAATCTTACTTGAAAATACATTAAATGTATTTCATGATGAAAAAAGGATTTTTTTTTTTCTTTAATTATGAGTAATTGATGGTTTACTTTTTTCATGAATTTTTCAGCTGTGAATAGGTCACAGGGTAGTGTGGGGTGGTGGGACTGAATTTTGGTGTTTAAAAAGTTGGCTGAGTTAATTTTTGGTCTTTTTTTCCTTTAAAAAAGGCTAAGAAACGTTCATCTTCTTTGCTTAGTGGTTCTTAAGAAATCTTTAAAAAGACTGTTACAAGAAGCTGATGTAAAAAATACAAGATTAATTTCTCAAAAGGGATTATAAACCACCAGTATTTTTTATGTTGATTGTTCAAATGCTTACTAATTTTAGTGGTAACTGGTCAGTTTAAGTAGGATTAAGATGATGGTGTGTAATATGTTAATTTTAATGATTGGATTATTGAGATGTTTCAAAGGTGGTCAGATACGACTTGACCTTTATCCTTCTTCTAAGCCTTTTGCAAGCAAACTTTAAATCTAATAGCTAATCTCTTGTGAAGCAGTAGACTGTGATAAAGAAGGGTATGTTTCTGGACAAGTAAATGTGGAACTTGTTCTGCACAAGATGACTTGCCCTGTCTCCTCCCCATTAAAGTTTCTCTGGAATTCTGGCATCAGTTCACCTACATTAAAAGCAATAAAATCAATCATAACTATTTACCTAATGATTTTATGGAATAAATAAAAGATTTGATAATTAGAATTTCACTGTTGTGTCTGTTTCTGCTTAATTTCAGTCAGTAATTTAAAGCTTCAGAGCTGTTTTTTTAAGGTAAGTGAAGTATATTACTACCAAGTGAGACTGTGTGGCTCATTACAAAAATATTTTTTTCAGCTGTAAACTAATAATTACTTTATATGAAAGCAAATATTTGTGTTTGTGTTTGAATAGGACATCTCAGAAGGTTCTTCCAAGTTACAGCTACGAAATATTTCGAAGAAAAGAAATAATTTTTTTTAAAAGTATAACGCTGAGAAAGTTTCTGCTCCTCTGTAACATGTTCTTTTTTGTTTGACTGAGTGGAGGTTTTGCTTTAGAGAACAGTATGTTTGTATTGTCCTTTGCTACCACATGACACACTTTTCCAAGTGGATGTTTTTTGTGGTAGGTGGACACCTTTTAACAAAAGTAATTTCTACTTCTAGTTTACCATGACTGGTTCTCATTTAAGATTCCAGATTATTTATTTATTGCTAGCAGAGACAGTGCCTTGTTTAGCAACTCTTTCTTACTCAGAGTAAAATTGACTAGCATACTGAGAGTTTTAAAAGACATTCTTGTGCTTGGAAGTTCAGCACTTTTATGCACTGGTTCATTACTTTTTGAGTATGTCTTGTACTCTGTGCTTTCTAACAATCTAACATGGTTGTTTTACTTCTGCTCCCTATACAGTGCTTACCTTCAGTGAAATTCCTACTTTTCATAGCCTTACTTTGGATAGTATTAGGTAGATAGGGAAGAAAAAAATCCTTCAATCCCTCATGTTGAAACAATAATTCCTAGTAAATCCCTTTGCTGGTTTTACTTATTTTATGTGAAAGACCCTGTGTAAGTGAAATATTCAGCTGTTTCACCCAATTTCCTGCTTAGGAATTAACATTGCATTCTGCAGAGAGACTTCAGTGCACTTTGTAAGCAAGTGATGCCTGCATGCCATTTATTCAGCCAGCTTCCAAGATTGGCTCATCTGTCATCACAAAAGCACAGTGGAAAGTCCAGCTCTGGCAGCATTGACTGATTCTAAACATGAGCATCTGCAATGTTTACCTTTTTGTGTGTCAGTAGTTCTCAGCTGACAAATTCCCTTCAATGAGTCGATCTTATGGCATTCCTTTTTCTTCAGAGCCACAGAAAAAAACCAAGCCCTGTCTTTTAGTGTGCATTCCTTGTGATGCAACCAGGACCTTTCCATCAATAGTTCCCTGGTGGTTGTTAAAATCCTTATTTACCTGTTTGGAAAAAACTCCAACATGTTGTGAGATACGGGGTATTTTAGCTATCTGTTTACTCAGATTTCCTTATAACATTTTCTGTTTTCTTTAGAGAGCAGTGTTGTTACTTGGATTTTGTCCTGAATCCATTCCTTCTGGATATTTTTTGACCTTATTTTCAGATTGCTGTTTTTGTCAGTTATTTCTGAATTGATTTGAATCTTAACTTTTGGATACTTTTCCTCTTTGTTAGAGGAGACACAACATTTGAATATGCTTTACTTGCACTTCTGGAATTTCAAGTAAGCCATTTTGGAGATGTTAGGAAGGGTGTCATCTATTCCATGTGTGTATAGATTTAAAGGACTTCTGTCATAGTCTATTGTTTTGTACATTGTCACGTTTAACTAAAGGAAAGCCTAAAATACCCAGCAAAGCATGTAGAAGCAGAACTTTCTAAGCTTCTAAGGGGGTATCAAATTCTTTGGAAAAGAACACACTCCATTATTGGATGCTGTCACAATTTCATTTCTACCTTTACTTGTTCTCTTTAACTTCTGGATGCAGTCTTAGCAAAGTTGCAGCATAGAAGTCCTTATCTGACTTGTTACTTTTCTTTCTTCTCCTTTGTTTTTTCCTGTGGGCTTCTCTTATCTCTAGGCCACATTTTAGCACTGATTTAGTAAATTCTCCAGTGCTTTCTTTGCTGTTTGGTTTTAGTGACCCCTGATTAATCATTAGGTCCTTGAGGACCTTTGCTTGTGTCAAACTCTTGATATAAAAAAAGTTAGCAACCAGTCCTTGATTGGATGGTTTCCATGGGAGCATGGATTAAAGATAGCAATGCTAAATTACAGGCTGATTAAAAATCTAAAAAAATTCCTCTGACGTGCTTTTTAATCTTACTAACTAAAGATTTGCAAATTTTTCAGCTCTCCTCTTGCACTACTTTGCACACTTACAGAAAAAACTTTCCTCACTGATTGTTTTGCTATTTACTGGTTGTTGTAGTGTCTTGCTGCTGCACTGTGCTTTTATTTCTGGGAAGGTTGCACAGGATCACAGGTCTGACAGCCTAGAGAGCTGATGAAGTTACCATTGACAGAGGGGCAGGGCTCAGGTGAAGAGTGAGAGGGCTGAATAGCCTGACATATATGCCCTGATTTCTGCACTGATGTCCTGCATGAGCAAAATGAATGTCATTTGTAATAGAATCAAGAAAGGATTTAACATATGTTAATGTCTGTCAGGGAGTTGGGTGTGGTTTGGCAGCACAGTGTGCAGCAGTCTTGGAAAGCAGAGTAGGGGGACAGGAGCCCATTGTACACACATAAAGAGTTAAATCCCTATGAGTTAACAATAGAGCCTTGGTCTAGTGTTTCAGGGAGTTGGAAAGCAGAACTAGGGAACCCTGCTTGCTCAGGTACGTTTCAGGTGGTGTCACTCAGCACTAGGAGGGAAATGGCAGCCACAGAGCTGCAGGTGTCACCATGTGCTAGGTAGTATTTGTGAATGTGCAGCACACTGCTGTTGTCAGCTGTGCTCTTGACAGGACGTGGGTACTCAGGGGAAGGAATCTGGAGTTAAAAGTAGGTATGAGTGACCACATCATTGCATTTGTGTAAGGCCTTGTGAAGTGGAGGGCTCCTAGTAGGAGTTAGGTGCTTAAGTAGCTGGTGTAGGCTTCCTGCTGTGGGTCAGGTTCTCAGTTTGCTCTCTGAGACCTCTGTGGTTCTGCTTCATCCTTGGTCTCTTCTGCTTAAGCTCTCCCAAGTGCTGTGCCCTCTGCATAGGTGCCTATCTCCTGAGGGCTGAAACAATGGGTTTACTGTATGCAGTGTGGAATCATATAATTTTTTGGTAGACTTGCTGAGCTTTAAACCTTTTGCCACATACAGCACCAAGTCCGTGCTGACTTCTGGTGTGAAAAATCTTGTCCAGTTCTTTAGAGTATGGACAGGTGGCTGATATGTTGCCAGATGTTGGATTTAATTTTTAAACTGATTTATAGACAATTACCTATTTTTCTGTATGATGTCTTGTTCTTGAGGTCATCAGGACCGTTGCCTATCATGATTTTGTAAATACCTTTCTGTGTCAGGTCATGAGAGTTTCCTGTGTTCTTTTGGAGGATGAAAAATCTCTGAACTCAGGTAAGAAAAATTAAATGAATGGCTAGATATGTTGTTAAGCTTGAACACCAAAATACGTGCAAAACCAGAGAGTAACATCACCATCTTAAACACAGCAGATACCCAGCGGCAGAACCACAAGATTCCTGTTGAAGGTCTCAGGCTGCTGTGGAATGAAACTCTTCTGTGTCATCCTGTGGGCTCTGGAAAGGATTCTTTCATTGCTTTTGGGTAAATACTTACAGCACAGAGAAGAAAAGTAAAAATAAAGTGAAATTAGCTGGAATTCAGGAAGTAGACCTGTGGCTGTTTTGTAGCACAGTGCCTTGAACAAAGGCTTTATCTAGTCTTCAGACAATTGTTACTACCTTATTATCTGATACATGTGTGGTTTAGGTGCAGGGTACATAAATTGCCAAGAGCATGATACATTACTGTTACAGATCTTCCTAAAGATTGTTGACAGGCATGAGTTTAAATCAGGTTAAAATAAATTCCACCCAAGAAAGGATCTCAAGCTGCCCTAAATCTGGCAAGATAAAAACCACACCTAACTTCCAGAGGTCAGGATATCAGTTAGTGGCTTGATTTGGAATGTGCAGATACATATATCTTTAGCTACACCTAGAAGGCCTGTGTTAAGTGTGGCAGGGATAATACAGAAGGCTGAATACAGTGGAGGGAGAAGCAGGTCATGGAGACCTGCTGAACATCTTTAATCAAGTCCTGTCATTGCACTATTCAAGTTCCACTGAAGTGGAAAGAGCAGGGAGTTGTGGGGGTATTACAGAATTAAATCAGGCATCTGGAATGGTTCACTTAAAATGGTTCTGATGGGCATGTCACGTGTTACATGAGACCATAGACATTCAGATGATAAAATGTGATTGTCCTTTAATTCCTATATCAAATAATAGAAAAAGCAACACGATTTTTGAGTAGCTGTGTACCATTATCTACTTTTTTTATATGATCTTTTGGGTTGTTATAAGCTGGTGTATAGGAATGCTAATAGAAAGCAGGTTGCCCCAGCAGTGGGGAAGCAGCTCCTTTGCCCACATAGTCACTTTGATGGAGATAGCAGGATCTGGGGCAGCAGCCAATCCTTAGGACAAGCTGTTGTTTCCTGGACAGGATGCTGCTGGTTGGCAGTGTCTTGCTTTCATACAAAGCAGCTGCTCCTGGCACCAGCTGGCTTTCAGCAAGTAGGGGAGTCACAGTGGTGGTCTTGCTTGGGACTGACTGGCAGACTATGAAGTATTGCCCATCTAGGGGCAAGCTGCTGTTGAGCAGATCTCGTAGGGAGCGTTCGACTTTGCTGTCCTTGCTGCTCTGTTGTGGCCCGGTAACAGATGGCTCATTGCTGATGTGGTTGCATTAAGACAAGGCTGCTCTGAATTTGCATTTGCTCAGGACAAGACAACAGAACTAATCCTGCTTTACAAAGGTGAGTAATTTACTTAATCAAGTTCATTGTCCCAAGCAGAGTTTCAGAAAAGGGCATAGGATGGATGGCACTGGAGACAATCAGGTGTCACTTTCGAAACAGAAGCATCCAGCTTTGGTTGTATTTTACAGTTTTGCTTGAGCTGGGTTAAGAAGTTAGGCTGATATGGAACTGTGGTGGTTGAAATTTAATTCATTTGGTATATGATCACTCAAAATGCTTATGAATATATACAAACAGAGAAAAGTAGCAGCCATATCCTAGAAAATGTTTCATAGAAAAGACTATTTGCAGTACTAAGAGAAAAAACATGCTCTAAAGATGCATCCATGATAATGATGAAATGGTAATAGCATTTTGCAATGATGCATAACTTCTCCAGAAGCTATGGAAATTGTTGATAATATGGAAAGAGTAGAATAATTGGATTAGATCATACTTGAAATAATGAAAACTGGGGGTTTAGCACGTTATCCCTGCTCTTCAAAGGCTTTCTTGTAGATGCTATTGCAGAAAGGTTATTTAAAGAAACTCGAGGCAGTGCAAACTTTTGGGGGAAAACCCCAACAAGCTGTAGCTGAAATAAAGCACTAATTATTCTGTTTTCAGCACAAAAATCATTAATAGCACAGTGTCCCCTAAACAGATGTTGAAATCAGAGACTTAAAAGTGCTTGCTATGGCAATGTGTGCAGTTTGATGATGATTAGAGAGGGTTTTCAAGAGTAAATAAAATGTTGGATGCAACTTAAAGCAGACAAATACAAGCAAATAGGCTTTGATGAAAAACTGGAAGTTCCCATGTTGTCAGATGACTATCCCCTATATAGTTTGTGGATTCTCCCTGCCATAAAATAGTGGCTAGAAAGAGCAATCTTGACAGACTTCTGTGAAAAAGAACTGGGAGTTTGATTTTGTGGTGCAGTGTCAAGTTGATTACATGGAATCTTGAAATAAGAAGTAAAGCTGAACTTTAAATGGGAGAACACTGCATGGAAAAAGTAAGAAAAGTTTGAAATGAGAAATTGCATATGTTTGGTGCCGTTTACAGAAAAGGGAAAGTGGGAGGTTGTCAAACAGCAGCCAGTCTGGTTTTTATGGTTTAGGTTTTAATGCAGTGTGGTTATTTCAAATACGAACACCGCAGGCATGAGCACCCTCTGCAGGATGTTTAAAGGGGTTTCCCACGCGATCCCTTTTGATTTTTTAAGGTAAGGTTTTTCATCTTTACGGCTGGTGTCTTTCCCTCGCCATGCTAGCAAAGTTGTGAAGTGCAAAGCCCCGCCAGTGGCCTCTGCCTGCCCCGGTGGCCCTGGGGAGCTGCTTTTCTCTACGGTGGTGCTGGGACAGGCGCCGGATGGCACCGTCTGTGGTTTGTTCGAGATTGCCCCGCGTATAGGGCACAGAAAAAGTCGCTTGCATGAAAAGCAAAGGGTCAGTTCGGGACGCAGCTCCGCCACCTGCGGCAGCTCCGGGACTACTCCCGGCTCCCCGGGAGGAGGAGGAGCCGGGGCCGGAGCCGGAGCCTGCCGGGGGCGGGAAGGGGCGGCAGGTTTGGGATGAGGCGGGAGGAGGAGGAGGAGCTGGAGCGGCAGGAAGGGTGTTTCCCTGCGCAACTCCCGGCTGAAGTGACTCAGACAGGAAACTCCCTGCCAGGCGCGGCCCAGGAGCGGAGCCGCCGGGCCGACGCGACCCTCGGCGGCCGGGCCGAGCGGAGCCCCCGGGCGGGCGGACAGACAGACAGACAGACAGACAGACGGGCTCCTCCCGCCGCCGGGCAGCGCCGTTCCCGGCAGCCGGCGGAGAGAAGGTGAGCAGCGCTTCCCGGGGCCCGTCCGGGCGCCTTCGCCCCCTCCCCGAATTCGGGCGCTTCATTTGCGGGGCCGGGCGGCTCCGCGGCCCCGCCGCTCCCCTCTCGCTGGTAACCATGAGCCCTGGATGCTTGTTTGGGCTTTTTTTATCGCCCCGCTCGGTATCTGGTGCTCCCCGGAGCCGGCGGGGGGCCCGCCGGCCGGGCGGGGC
>VZRX01012158.1:199248-298835 GCA_013398075.1 Notiomystis cincta
AATTTCCGTGCTGTTAGCCTCATGTTTTTCCCCCAGTCTGTGTCTGCTTTTGGAAGCCTGCTTTCCTCCCTACACTCATCCAACAGCAAGGCAAAGCAGTTATTGTGAGCCACGTCACCCTGTAGGAGTCTAATACTAAATTAATTGTTTCCATTATATAGCTGTTCTTCTGGGACTTGCTATCATGTTTGGATGGGATAATTCAGTGCTGGAATTTTTTTCTCTTTTTCACCTAATAAGCCTTGTTTTAAATTCCAATTGCAGATGCATTTTTGAAAGCTTAACAGTATGTCAAATCTGTTGCACAAAGGACTGTCAGCTGCTGTTTGCTTTCTTCTGTCTTTTACTTTAATCAGGCAGGCCAGTAAATGATGTGAAAAGCATTTTTCTTTGCTCCTTCAGCTTATGCAAATCTGTTGCTTAGGAACGAAAAGGAGCCCCGGTCCCAAAAGGAACATCTTAGGCTGATCCTCTCAGCAAAAAGGCAGATTGTGCTGTCCAGAGCATAGAATAAGAGCATTCAAACAGGGAAGATCCATCCTGGTGGGGCTCTCAGAAGAGCTTTAGCTATCAGAGTGTTAAAATGTTTTCTGCTCAGTCTGAATTGATGGGTAAGCAGTCAAAGGGCTGAGGTGTTTGAAATTTAATTATAGTAGAACTAAAAGGGAGTTTTTGAGAGAGACTTTTGAATTTTGATATAGAAATGAATATTTCAGTAATTGCCATGCTGTTCTTGGAAGAGAAAATCCATTCCTTTTGTTCTCTTCCCATTACAAGGGCCCTTTGTGATTGGAATCTCATGGTTTAAATTGAGTAGGAACATTACACAGAATATTGAATCAAATTTTCGTAATTAAAAAATGATTTAATTGATTTTCTGCAATCCAGTAGCATAGAAAAATGACACAGTGGGACAAAAGAAACCTGAAAATGTGTTGCTATAGGGATAAAACTTAACTTCTGCTGCTGTGCCAACCAATTCTGTTCTTGTGGGAATGTTGTCACTAGTTGCCATGGAATTTACTGAGACTGGTCCTGAAGACCCCAATTCAGCAGGCCAGTCAACCATCTTTCAAAATATACTTTAATTTGAATTTCTTTCCTTCAGTGTGTGGACTGTGGAATATCTTTGCTTCTCTTTTTTTTTGTAAATAATATGCTTCTCTTCTTCCTCTTTAACTGCAGTATATAAAACTTTTCTGATTTTCATCACATGTCCTTTTAAGCAGGGTAAGCTTTGATTTATTTATTTATGCAAAAGGAACTTTAAAATTATTTATTAATATTTATGTTAGTATTAATATACAATTATTTATTTTAGGCAAAACCACTCATGTAGATATGTATTCCAATTACTGGATTGCATGGGAATTTTAATCTTCGATATCCATGATACTATATTTTAATTTAAGATTCAAAGATTCTGCTTTTGCAGACTTGGGAAAGAAGGGAGGCAGTGTCAAAGGAAGTTGCTGTTTAAAGTGCAGAAATGCTTCCTCTTTGTCTTATTTCGAGCCTGGGAACATGTACAAGCACTTGGAGACCAAATGCTTCTATTTAAAAACAAAATGTGTCCAGTGGACTGCAAAGCAGCATGGGGCATCCCTTCCCAACATAATTTTTCAGTTAAATGAAACACTATTTTCAATTGCAAAGTCAGAAAATATTAAAAAATTTCTGCAGTCCAGGAATTTTTTGTTGATCATTGAAACCCCACCTTAATTAACTCACTCTTTGGCATGATCCCTCTCCATATTTTTAATATGAAATAATTTTTTTCCACTTAAAATTCCGGTGTTGAAGAGCTTTTAGGGTGACATAGAGAATGCTCTTAGCAAAACTACTTCCCTGGATGTCCCAAAACACCTCTGCTTTCTTGGGCTGCATTCTGGAGCAAATATTTGCATGTGATTTATTGCTGTTGGATGTATTCTGGTTTCTAGGGCTTACACAGTCCTGGCTGCAGCTGGGGGTGGGGTGTGCTGAGCACATCTGCTCGCCCCACTCGTGCACTTGCACTCAGAGGTCTCAGAATGGTCTGTGGTAACTTCTCCTGCCACGGGGAAAGAGAGAGAAACTCTGCTCGAGTGGGTCAGGCTTTGCTGATCCCAGCTCAGAGTGGTGCGAGGCCCTGGCTGCCAGTGCAGCCCAGAACTGCTGATCCAACCCTTTGTGACCAGGGGCCCCAAGCCTCCTCTCCAGAGCTGGGAACTTGCCCTGCAGTTATGATGACCATGGGATATGTTTTTCCCTGGATTGTTTCAGGCTGTTTGAAATGTAACTATCTGCATTTTGAGTGGATGCATGCTGCATTTAAACTCAGTTTTCTGTGAGCTTGTGGTTAAATGATGTTAAAAGGTGTGGGGAATTTATTTTCTATTTGTTTTCCTCCCTGAGAGATGTATTTAAGATAGTGTGTAGCATGGTACCAAGACTGGTGAAGTAAGGCCAATGCTGATATTCCTCTGACTCTTCTCACCGTGAGATTCAGCAGTGACTCAAATCTTTGCCCATTCAGCCCTTCCCACGTGCCTGGCCAAACCAGGGGTGCTGGGATGTGTCTTTTGGGGCAGGGAGGGAGAGGGTCTGTCAGAAGAGGCAGTAGCAGTAGTTGGGCTGCTCTGAAGAGTACAGGACTTCAGGAGAGGTTTGCTCTGCTGTCTTTGCCATGGGGATGTTCATTCAGGAGCAAATGGGACATGCCTCAGTTTACAACACCCTTTTCCAGAGTCAGTCTGAAAGGTGGGATGAATGATTCAAGGCAAGTTATTTCATCCAGCACTTTTTCATCTGCCCCTCCTAGCTTGCTGCAGCACTTCGTGCCTGGGCAGCATGAAGACCCAGCTGAACAAGACACTTGCTTTGCTCTCAGACTGTTGGGGACATTCTGGTAGTTCAGCTGAAGTTCAGTTGAAGAAAGTGCATTCCTTTACATCACTGTCTTCTTTTATACTTTTATTTTTATTGGAGGTTAATGATAGAAGGAAATCATCCTCCCTGAACAGCTGAGCTGTTGCCTAAGTGAGATGAACCTTGTCAGCCCTGCATGATGAGGCTGGTTGCTCCATATCCATGTGTGATACTGTTGTTGGGAGGAGGTATCATCCACAGCATTGACTGCTCACTCAGCTCTTTCCCCTGCTGTGATATCAGCAAACCCCTTCTTTCATTTTCCATGGAAATTTAATTTACAAGGCCCTAGATGAGCATGT
Source organism: Notiomystis cincta (assembly GCA_013398075.1). NCBI lineage: Eukaryota > Metazoa > Chordata > Aves > Passeriformes > Notiomystidae > Notiomystis > Notiomystis cincta. Next base: position 202,461 of record VZRX01012158.1, read on the forward strand.
GGTAGCAATAGACACAGTTGTGTCCACTGTCTGATCTTTCCAGTATGCAGCAATATACCAGAAGACGTATTGTAAGGAGCTGATAGCAAAAATCACCTGGAAATCCATTTCCAGATTGTTACCTGCTGCAATACACCATGTTTCAAGAGAGAAGCCTGCTGACTTACTGCTCTGATGGTTGTGTGAGGATAAATCCTTAGAGATTTCAAAGTGAGGGTGCTTAGATGTCCTCAGGGTGTGAAATCTTTGAGTGAGTGATGCAAAGGGAAAACGTGCCTGTCAGCATTGGGATTTAGATTTTAATTAGTTTTGTTTATTTCAGGGAAGTTTAACATTGTTACTTCAACTTCCATAAAGTAAAGCAAGAATTGTCATAAAGTAAATGCCTCTGCTTGCTGTGTCTAAATCTTCCAAAGAAAAGTTGGCTTTTGTTGTGGCTTGATATTCTCTACCTTTATTTTTATAACTAAAGGACCGAATTATATTGTTTATCAGTTTTCTGTGGGAATGTTCACTTCACAAGCTTAGTACAGGTGATAATGACAGTTTACAACTAATTTAAATGGCATATATACTTGTACTCTCCAAGGCCTTTCCATTCTTTCCCTGTATATTTTCAAGATACTCAATATACCTTTTGGGTTTTTTAAAATATTTTGTGGTAACATGTGGTAACCAACCTCATCATCTCCCTATCTTGTCTAACATAGCCATAACATTCCATCTGAATAACTTTTGTGGTGAAGGGCTTTATTTTTCACCAGTAAGTAGATATCATCAAACCCAGTTATTGGAGGTAGAATTTTTATGCTGGGAATCAATGTCTTTTTGAAACTCAGCTGGGTAGATTCATAAAACCATTAAAGGACATTTCTGGGAAGCCTTGGCCAGAGGCTAAAGAGGAACTGTGTGGTAATTTCCACACTTAAAAGAAGATCTCAGTAAGGGTACAGTTACCTAAGTTCATTTGCTTTACACACATTTATTTATTTTTTAACTTGGTTGCTAGCTACAAGTTATATCTGTTAGATTGTGTGCACTGCTGGCAAGAACTATCTTGTACCATCAAGCATATTTTTTCCTGTTTTAGCTATTTATAGACTGAGTCCCACTTAACTCTGTCACTGAAAGAAAGTTTAAAAGCTTGTTACTCTCTAGAATTTGGGGGATTTTCTTAACCTCTAAGTTTGAGAACAGAATAGTTAGAGCAATCCTTTATCTCACAGCAATTCTGAAATTAATGCTCTATTCTCTGCTTTCTCAGTCCTTACCTTCTGTAGTTCTTATTATTTCTTTTGATCAGTTTTCTTTTTTTTTTTTTTTCCAAAACCTTTTTCCCCATAACTTGCTTCTGTTCATATTTTCTTCCATATAATCTGAAGCTTCAGGAGGCTCAAAAGAGCATGGCTGAGAGATGCACGCTGGCTGTTTTCTGATATGCTCAGAATTAAGAATATAGACCTTCTGCAAAGACTTAAACATTATTCTGTAAGGATGGAGATGTGGAAATGGTATCTCTGCTAGGGCTGAGAATCATTTCCTCTAAATACCAAAGCAGTGTTGTTACCAGGGCACTGCTTACCGTGCAGTTGCATGGCTGAGAGCAATTGTACAGAATTATGGCATTTTAAAAAGATTGTCAACTCTTTTTTTGTGAATATTTTCAAAAATAATCCAGTTCTGAATTAAATCAAAATGTAAACAGTGCTAGAGGAGCTTCCTTTTTTTTTTTTTTTNTTTTTTTTTTTTTTTGGCTTGGTTTTTCACATGGACAAAATATGAGAGGCATCTCAGTGAGCTTCTCCACAGCACAAGCTCTTCTGAGCAAGTCAGGCCCATGTGATGCTCATCTCCTTCAGAACTGAAGAAAAAGGATATTCTAATTTTAGCTAGTCTGTGGCCTTGCACTAATATACTAAAAAAAAACCCAAACCCTGGAACTGGTATCTCATGATCCTTGGACATGGTGGGACTTGGTACTGTGAGGCTGAAGTTTGTTTAGATACAGGGATTTTTCTTGCTTTGAAATCCAGAAAAAGGAACTGAGAATCATCACAGCCATTGCTCTCCCCTGCTTAGAAAGCTGTTTGTGCTCATCAAACACCGAAATTTAGCAAAACAGCTTGCTGGTGTATGTAATTCTCTCTCCTCAAGGGAGAATGCCAGATAATGAATGTGGAATGTTCACTAATTAAATTGTGTACAACCAGGAAAAAGTGCTCTTGTTCATGCATTTTTACATTAGTGCTTTAGTGATGGGTCATAATCTAAAGTTACCAAAAAGAAAAAGATTATTTCAGAAGTGCCACCAGAGGTGAACATGCTTACATGTCTTCTACCTGAGAAAAGCTGTCCTGGGAAATCTCATGTGGGTACAGAACTGAAAACACAGCGTTGTAGGAATTTAGTAAGAAAAAAAAATCTCAGTTTGAATAAATGTCCTAGTGTAACTATAATGATGCATATGACTGCAGCATTTTAATCTGTTCTCATTTATGTAAACTCCTAATCAAACTTTATTTTTTTATATAGGTCTTTGAAGTTTCTTATGTTCTTTGCCATAAAGGAATCTGTTAAAATATTAGCTCTCCTGCCCAGTAATTTAATCTGTTAAAAACTCATGACTGTTAAGGAGGCAAAGCTATCCAATTTTGTGTCTTGGGAATTTTAGCTTTACTTAAACTAATTTTTCTGAGCTTAGGGGGAAAAAAACCCTGGTTTTGCCAGTCCTTCATCATTGTACATGAGAAACAGCTGGTGTCTTTTGGAGCTTATTTTATCAACAAAGATAAAGAGGGGGAAAAAAACCCTGAACCAGTTCCAGCTGTCCCCCTGCCCTTACTGTTGTCAAACGTTTTCTAGGGGGCGGAGGGGAAATGTGAATCACGCCCTCTCAGCGTTTGCAAGTGTGTCAGAGCTGGGCAGGAAGGAGCTGCTTCCTCTTTCATGTCTTGCTCGATGCTGGAGTGCAAAGGCTGGGGAAGAGGGACATTGAACTTGGCCAAGGAGCGCCAGGCGCGTGGGTACCTTTGGCAAATGCGCGACGCGGAGCTCTCAGCGAGCAGCCTCCAAACAAGAGGACATTGACAACTGTCTGTGCCCATGGCTTCTGTTTGCCTGCTTTGAAAAACACTGATCTCTGGGAAATCGTGCTGAAGGGCTTCAAAAAATGTTCCTTCCCGTATTTCTGTTCACAACCCAGAGGGCAGCAGGAAACTTTAGTTTCTTACTTGTGCCTCCGGCCTGTTAGTGAGGGTTTCCCAGACCTGTGCTATTAAATAGTCAGGCAGTGTAAGTTAATTTGGGTTCTATTTTTAAATGGTACTCCAAGTATTAAAAAAAAAAAATTCCACAGATAGCCTGAACATAGCTGATGCTGGAGGATACTCCTGGGCAGCTGTAAATATTGAGGCTAAAAGCACGCAGATGTGCTTTCAGAACTGGGATGTACAGGCCACATCTTCAGAATATTTGCTTGTAGTGCTGAGGAAGTCCAAGTCAGGAGCCTGGCTTTTGTGAATGCCTGGCTCTGTTCTACAGCAGGGGCCCAAGTCATTGGTGGGCCTGTTTTAGGAGGAGAAGGAAGATGTGTGGACTTGGGAGAGGGTGCCCATACTTTCCTTGCACACAGTGACACCTTGCCTTTACAGAGACAGTTGCAGTACCTTTTGGTGTAGAACAGCTGGCCATTTTTCACCATGGGTTTTAGAACATTTTTTGTAGTGCTTTCTTGGATCCAGTGCTTTGTGGCCAGTTTGCCTTTCCAGTGGGGGAGAGGGCTATGGGCCCACTGGTCCCACCACCAGCACATCCCAGAGCAGCTGCACACTGGGTGTTTCTAATTTGACAGGGAGGCTGAGAGGAAGAAAAGTTTCTAGTTGGAAAGAGCCTCTCAGTTAATCTATTTTCTCTTTTAGCTAAAGCTTGATTTATAGATACTCAGGTTCATATATAAAGTACTAATAGATACAGTCTCACCTATAGTTGTTCTGACTTCTTGGCAGCTCAATTTCCTTTAGGGTAAAACTGTTCAGTCTCACCTCCTCACAAGACTTTTGCCCAGCCATAGAGGTTTTTTGGCATATGTTTGTTTATTGAAGGGAGGACACCATCTTCTTTGCCAGTCTCTAATTCGAAAATAATTGTGATTCTTGTGTTGGAGCTTGATCTGGGTGTTGGCAGGTGTTGGGCAAGCATCCTGGCACAAGTTTGCCAGCCAGCACTCCTGTCAGTCCAGTCCTTCATCCCTTTTTTGGCAAGGATCACAAATTGCACAATATGAGCATTTGTTTATTTATTTATTTTAACAGAAACTGATATGCTCAGGCTGGGACCAAGGTTTGGGCTGGGCTTTCAAGAAGAAACAGACCTCTGAATCTTTCTGTTGATTGTTGTTTATAAAGTCTTGGCAAGCTCTCTCCTTGGGTTTAGATTTTGGTTCTGTTTTTTTGTCAGCTGAGCTCTTCCTTAGAGGTAAAGCTGCTGTTTCTGTGGATCTTTCCCCAGGAATCTATAATTAGGTAAGAGAAAGCGAGAAGGTGTTTCTGCCAGGCCAATAAAAGTGCAGTGAGAAGTGGGATCACCAGCCCATACCAGCTGTCTTGCAGTGAGTTTTTGTCAAAACTGCATCAGGATCTGCTTGTACCCTCTCTGTATGTGGGGATGGCACAGGTCCATGGGAGTGAGTCATGCCAAGCAGGGTCCTGCTCCTCTGGGATGATGGTGCTCAGTGTTCCTTCCCTCCTGGTTAGAGCTGAGGGTGCTGCTCAGCTGCTCCTTGCACCATGGTGTATGGTTTTTCTCTGGTAAATGGGGGGAAATCACTTGCAAAAAAAAGAAGAGACATCTTGATTGGAGATATTACCTTAAAAATCAATGTTTTTTTCACTCCACTGAGGAGAATGAGTAGATCATTATACAAAAGTGAATGACTGAGTTATTTTTTCTTCCTAAATTTTCACAACATCACAGAACAGGTCAGGTTGGAAGGGATTACAGTGGCTCATCTGGCCCAACCTCCCTGCTGAAGCAGAGTCATCCTGGAGCACATGGCACAGGATTGCAGCCAGACAGTTCTTGAAAAGTTCCAGTGAAGGAGACTCTACAATTTCTCTGGGCAACCTGTTCCAGAGCTTGGTGGTCACAGATTGCTCAGATTTCTTCCCATTGCTGTTCTTGGTTCAAAACCCCAGGTGGTGGCAGCAGTTGAAGGTTTATGGAGATTGCCACGGCCCTGAGGGGTCTATCATCAACTACCCAGAGCAGATCTGGATGTCCTAGGAGATGAAACACTGGAGACTGCTGGCACCTTTTGACAGCCTGGTCTCCTGAAGATGATGTGGTTGTGGTAGCTGTAGTGCATAGTTTTGAAAGCACATTGGCTCAAAACTGAGCATTAGAATCCTTTCCTCTATTTTTGAAATATTTCTGGTGTCCAGCCATGGGGGAAGAGAAACATTTCTCAAGTCCTAAAAGTAAGGACAAGGATGTTAGTCTCAAAAGTTTCACTTAAACTTGTATTTGAGAATCAACTGAGTTTCTGTTTGACTGTTTCCCTTCTGTTTTGGTTGAAGGGAGACTTCCCATTTCCCACAGTATAAATAGTTCCCTGCTCTTCATGTTACTCATTTGTTTACTGTGTATATAGTAACACATATAAAGTTATATCTATATGTATGTGTGTGTTTTCTAACCAGGTGCAAAATGACTACTCAAGTAACTCTGGAGGATGCCTTGTCCAATGTGGATCTCTTGGAAGAATTACCATTACCAGATCAACAACCATGTATTGAGCCCCCACCATCATCTCTTCTTTACCAGGTATTTTGTCATTGTAGGAAAACATTTTTCCATTTCCCATTGCTGTTAAGAAAGAGTACCTTTTGCTCAAAACCAAAGAGTGTTTATATTGGCAATGTATATAAAAGTTCTATTCATAGAATCATAAAATATTTTAGGTTGGAAAGGACTTTAAAGATCATCTAGTCCAACCTCTCTGTCATGGGCAGGAACACCTTCCACTAGACCAGGTTGCTCAAAGTCCCATCCAGCCTGGCCTTGAAGACTTCCAGGGACGAGTCAGCCACAACTTCTCTGAAAATCTATTCCACTGCCTCACCACCCTCACAGTTGCTAATATCTAATCTAAACCTACTCTTAGTTTGAATCCATTCCCATTTGTCTTGTCACTACATGCCTCTGTACAAAGTTCCTCTCCAGCTCTCTTGCAGGACCCCTTTAGGTCCTGGATGTTGCCTTTAAGGTCTTCCAGAGCCTTTTCTTCTCCAGGCTGAAAAATGCCAAGTTCTCAGTTTTCCTTCATAGGAGAGATGCTGCTACCAAAGACTTAATTCCATGTTTTCCTTTCTCTACAGCCAAACTTCAACACTAATTTTGAAGACAGAAATGCATTTGTCACTGGTATTGCAAGATATATTGAGCAGGCTACAGTCCATTCTAGCATGGTAAGTAAATATTCTGATACACACTTTTGTATTATGTAGAATAAAATGTGTCTTCTTGCAGTTCATTATAAGAATTATGGTCACAGAAAACAGGTTACCTACAACACTTCCAGGAGGAGGTAAAATGAAAAAGTGTGTGGCTTTTCTTTTTGTCAAACACATTTCTTAAATTTTTTTTAAATTGCCTTTCCTCTTGAACAACTAATGTTGTTCAAAGGTTCCCTTCTTTCATGGCATTCTTGGAAAATTAGGAATAATATGTCTTATAATTTAGAGGCCAATTCAAAAATGGTGGAATGGGCAGATAAAGCACCTGGTTACAGGCTACTGAAAATTATGTATATTTACATCAATCTACTTTTAAAATTATATTGTTACTCCTTTACCTGTTTTGATTATTTGGATATTGTTGTACCTCTCCTTTGCCATGTAAAAAATTTCTCTGTATATGCTGACTCTTTCATCCTTGAACATTCCACCTGGAGTCACTGAATTTAAAAAGAAGAATAAGCACCATCCTGTCACTCTCCTCTACCCCAAGATTAACATTTCTATTTGTACTTTTAAAAGTGTCATTAGTTTTGAGAAAAAAGAACAACACAAAAACCAGTCTGATCTGGGCAGATAATAATTGTTGATATATTATTCAGCATTTAATATGTGTACTTACACATCCTGATAAGAGAAATAGGTTCATTTGGATGAGGGCTTGGAATGACAGAAGACACATGGATATAATCCTTTTGTATTGCAATTCCTAATTATCTTGTGTGTCTTCCCTACAGAATGAAATGCTAGAAGAAGGTCAGGAATATGCAATCATGTTATACACATGGAGAAGCTGCTCAAGAGCCATTCCCCAGGTAAAGGATGAAAACTCTACTGTAATGCAATGTGTGAACTTCTGTCTTGTTTTAGTGTGGACTTGCACAGACAGAGCTTTGTCAGTGAGATCCAAAGTGCTGTCTGCTTTGATTCCTGAATTGTTAGGCTGGGCATGCTATAGAACAGTGTCTTTTGGAACTTGGGGACCAGCTGGACTTTATTTTTTTTATAAGGCTTCTATAGCAATACCTCGTGGGGTTTGTGTCTGTCTTACTTTTTGGTTGAAGAGTAGCATAGGGGTAATGTGCTTTAAAAAGAAAATTTTGATTGTGGGATCTGCTTGAGGTCAAAATTTCATTCAAAAGAATGGACTCTTCCCACTCCCCAGTTTAATACTTAAATTCAAAACAGGTAGCATAGCATGTAACAATTAACATTCAGGTTAAAAATGTAAGTTTCTAGACACTACTACTCCTAGACAGCTACTTTCTAAATATCAGAGCTACATAGTGCTTTCTCATCTCTATACAAAACAAAAAGATCCTGCTGGGAATAGGGCACAAATCAGCTTCAGGTGTCTGGGGATGGCTGTATAGGAACAGGGTGGGAAGAATATTAAGAGGTGTTAGAAAACTGAACACAATTATTACCATGAGTTGAGTCCTTGCTTTATAAGGAATTCATAATGCAATTATTTTTATGCTGAAATGAAATGCAAGGAAGGCTTATCCTGTGGTTTAGATATTTAGAATAGAAGTCAGGTAACCTGTTTTGATTTACAGTTCTGGCCCTATTTTAGTGCATGATTTTGAGCAAGTGGCTTAATGTGGAAAGATTATTGTTCTAATGCTACAGAGGTGTTTGATAACTAAATTACTTGCTGTAAGGTAATAGGAAAAATCTTAGTTTTTTTTTTTTTTTTTAACATACAATTAAGCTTTAAAGATTAGCATAAGATTACCAAACCTGGAAATTTTTGTCTTTGTCTCTTTAGGATGATAATGCATTTTCTCAGGATCTTAGTTGCTGAGGCTTTATCAGGGAAAGTTTCAAGTATAACAACCTCTTTAATTATCCACAGGTCAAGTGCAATGAGCAGCCTAACAGAGTAGAAATATATGAGAAAACTGTGGAAGTTCTGGAGCCAGAAGTCACAAAACTGATGAATTTTATGTATTTTCAGGTAAAAGGAATGGAAACAAAATTTGTCAGTAGGCTTGTAATTTTCTATTCCTGTTTTGTATACTTCATGTTGTGTGCTCAGGTACTGAACCTCATTACATGTTAGAAAAAACACACCATATTCTCTCACAGAAGAGCAGAATTTTTAATTCCTGTCTTAAAAACTCGAGTCAATCTCCATTAAGACTTTCAACACAAAACCAAAAGTAATTGTGTACAGTCCCTGTGCAGCACATGGGGACAGAGATCTGTCACTTCAGGAAGAAAGGAAATAGAAATATCATGTGTTTCACATATAACCATAAAACCATCTCAGCACAGAAACCATTTGCTGGGGAATGAGGGATCCACAAGCCTGGACAGCAGAGCAGCAGCTGCAACTTTGCTATGGGGATTCATAATTGAGTCAAGCTAACCCAGTTGTTGTGATCTGCCAGCCACCCGAGCTGGAGAATAGCAGTCTGTCTTGCTTTCTCCTCCCTCCTGGCAGCTTGCCATCGATTTCAATGGACTGAGGATGTTTCCAGGCATTATTCAGAGAAGGAGCAACTAGAGGCCTGGAGCACACAGGAAGGAGGAGATTGTTTGTACTCAGTAAGACCCCCGGTTGGGGAGGACAACAGGAAATGTTACATTTCATTCAGTCTCCTTTAATTCAAGCAGATTAGAGCTCTAAAGTCAGAACAGCTTCCTTTTTACATTTGAAGTTGCTGTCTTTTTTGTATTCGTAATCTCCGTCTGAAATGGCCCTGGTGTGTGCTTGGAAATAAGCCCTCAGATGAACATGTGCCAGGATGACTTAAGAGAGCCTGCATGTACAGTGTGCTGTGGGTTTTTGTTTGTTTGTTTGAAGGGAGCATTCCTATAATATGCCTATAATTCATATATACTTCCTCACTAAAGAGCATGAAATCCCTTTTTCCTGAGGGATTTTAAACTCCACAGAATCACAGAATAGTTTGAGTTGGAAAGGATCTTGAAAACTATATAATCCAAGTCCCCTGCAGTAAAAAAGGGTATTTTTGACTAGATCAGGTTGCTCAGAGCCCCATCTAACCTGGCCTTGAACACATCCAGAGATGGGGCATCCACAGGTTTTCTGGGCAGCCTGTTCCAGTGCCTCACCACCCTCATTGTAAAAAACTTCCTTATATCCAATCTAAATTGACCCCCTTTTAGTTTAAAAAAACATTACCCCTTGTCCTGTTTTTTATTTGTACTTTTAATTACTTTTATCTGCAAAGAAGAACCCTTGGCTCTTGTGTCAGGCAAGCTTGGTGGCAAAAATCACTGGTGACACTTGTAACACACATCAGGTACACAGAGGAGGAGCTGAAAGGCCTGTACTCATGCCTTGCTAGTTTTGCATGCTTTAAACATTTTTCTGCTTCACTGCTGCTTTTCACTGGACCAGCTCTAGGTATGTAATGAAACTTTTCCCCTGAAAATGAAATGGCTTTTACTCCCTGTGTTTTCTGTCTTTTCCTCCCGTTAGAGAAATGCAATTGAACGGTTCTGTGGGGAGGTGAGACGCTTGTGCCACGCGGAGAGAAGGAAGGACTTTGTGTCAGAGGCGTATCTGATCACTCTGGGCAAATTCATCAACATGTTTGCAGTGTTGGATGAGTTGAAGAACATGAAGTGCAGCGTGAAGAACGACCACTCAGCCTACAAACGGTAAGTGGCAAGGGGCAGCAGGAGCCGGGGCTTTGCTGCCAGGATTCAGGCCTCCCACGAGATGGCAGCAGTTGCTTTTTTTCTGACAGATTTTTCTTCAAAAGTAGTCTCTTCATGTGTGGGACAGGTTACCTTGAAACAATGGATGGCTTGACTGCAGTTAGGCAGTGGAGTACATCTGTTTTCTTTTTGCTATTCTTCCAGCAGCAAAAGGTTTTCCTGCCTTCGATGCCAAGCTGTCAAATGCTTATGTCTTGGTGTATGCTAAATGTAATGCATGTACTTTGTTCAGTAAAGCTTCTGCTTTTAAATTTGAGAGGAAGCTGGCTTTCTGGTTGCTTGTGCTACTCCTATTCTGATCTGTTCTGTTCTCAGCATCCACTTTTGACATTTGTAGCTGAGAGTTTTTATACTTGTTCTTAAGATATTTCATCTTTGCTGTTCAAAATCATGGTGGCTACAGGTGTAGTATAGCAGGGAGGGGAGGGGGTGAGATACCAGTGGCCAAGTTTTGTACTTGAGCTACCAGATGGTATCAGATACCTTCTGTTGAACACAAAGCAGCAGGGCAAGACAGCCTTTATGCCAGCTCTAGCAGCTGTGGTCTTTCATGCAGAAAAATATTCAGGCAATGATTAGTCAAATTTATCTGTGTTGCTTCTACTTATGTGAGATTTAGTTTCTACCTCCACCTGGTGTAGTTGTTGTTGTGCCTGGAGACCTCCTAAACTTCCTTGGTTTGCCTTTCTTTTTCCTTGGAGGTGTGCTTCTGGAGGCCAGACTCCTGTTTTCTGGAAGAGTGACTTTTCCTGGGCTGGATCTATAGAGCCCCAGCTGCACCCAGTTGAAGGATATAGCCAATGTTTTCTCATTTGTCTTTTATTGGACCTTCTAAGTAGGGGTGTAATGAAGAATTCAAGATAGTAAACCAGTTTATTTTGGATAAATTAAGTCCATCTCTCTCTTCCAGTGAACTTTTCACTCCTTTTTGGAGGAGCTAGATTTATTTACAACAGTCCTTGCCGAGGGAAATACAATTTTTCTTCTGTTTTTAAAGAGCCGCTCAGTTCCTGCGGAAGATGGCAGATCCTCAGTCCATTCAAGAATCTCAGAACCTTTCCATGTTCCTTGCCAACCACAACAAGATAACACAAGTAAGCTTCAGTTGTCTTTTTGCAAGTTACCTAATGCTTTGCAGAAGTATTAAAATAAAGCTCTTCCAGTTTGGTAGTAACTTTTTTTCCCCAGTCAGTGTAACCACTTAACTAATATCCTTCTCTTTTTTTTCCAGTCTTTGCAGCAGCAGTTGGAGGTGATTGTTGGCTATGAAGAGCTGCTTGCAGATATTGTGAATTTGTGTGTGGACTACTATGAAAACAAAATGTATCTCACACCCAGTGAGAAACATATGCTTTTGAAAGTAGGTTTCTTTTGGATACGAAATTAGAAAAAGAATGTTGAGGCAGGGCACAGGTGTTTGAATTCCAGATTGTTTCCAGTTGTATTTATTTTTTTTAAACAGAACCAGATTAAGCAAATAATTAAAATTACTGCTTTTCCCTGTCATTGTCTTTTTATTGTATTACATGCTAAAAGTATTTAGAAAGCTTCTAATCCATTTTTGTTTTTCATAAATTGAAGTTGACCCAATTGAACTGCATCCAATTCTATGAAACTGTTTCTGTGAAGTATAATGACAGCAGAAAGGAACTACTACATTTTGGTTTAGATATGTGGCAAGTTTGTTTAAAAAGCTTTTGTAAGCGAGGCTGTGTATGAAATACCTCAGGGAACAAGTAACTTGAAATTAGGATTAATAAATCAGTTTAGTTAGCTGGAGTATGTACATGTAATAAGAGAGTGCTGGGCAATATTAAATGTGGCTGATATTAACAGCTGTGTGTCTTGCAGGGAAGGTAAGATATCGAGTAAGAGCCAAAAAATTGCATCCTGACAAATATTTTGAGTTACTGAAATGTTTAACTTTTGAAGAGCTCTGTTTATTAGGAGTAAATTAAAGTCTGGAACCACACATGAACTCTAGAGCTTTTACATTCTGTCTGCATGGGTGCCCAGTGTCACTTTTGTATTTAGGCCTTTTGTTCAGTAGAGATGCTTAGAACACAGTAAGTGGCTCTGCTTGGCTCCTGTAAATACTAAATATAATCAAAGAGCATGCTGAGCCAGGAGGGACCCACAAGGATCATTGAGTTCAACTCTTGGCCCTGCACAGGACCATCTCCAAGGGTCACACCATGTGCCCAAGAGTATTGTTGAAATGTTTCTTGAGCTCTGCCAGGCTTGATGCTATGACCATTTCCCACTTCCCTGGGGAGCCTGCTCCAGTGCCCAACCACCCTCTGGGTAAAGAACTTTTTCCTGATAAATTTATGACCTTGTGTTAATTAATACCTTGGACAAAATGTAATTATATTTTTTGGGCTGCATCTGAGCTCTTGTGTGTATAATTCAGAGAGGCAGTGAAAGCCAGAAAAGCAATCACTCAGAGATGTTAGATCTAAACTTCTGTTACCAAATCAGTTTGCATGTACAGAATTTGAATAAAATGGAAGTGAAAAGAAAAGCTCTAAAAATAAAAAACTCAGACTCTTGTTTCAGTGAGATTTTAATTTTTTTTTAACCTTTATGCTAAACCTTTATACATGCAAGCAGCATCTTTTAAGGGTAACTGATCAGACTAAAGTTAATGTAAGAACTGCTAGTACAGGTAAAAAAAGGAGTAGTACAGAAATGTATGTATTTGAAAATACATTCTCTTTGAAGGAGGTTGAGTGTTTCAAGACTGGTTTTTAAATGTTACTTTTTAAATTATATGAAGAACAGACAGGTTTTTACTTCCGAGGTCCTTTTGTAGAAGGCTTAATTTTTTCCTTTTTTCAGGTGATGGGCTTTGGATTATACCTGATGGATGGAAGTGTCAGTAACATCTATAAGTTGGATGCAAAGAAAAGGATAAATTTAGCCAAGATAGACAAGTACTTTAAGGTTGGTTAAGATGTAGTTTCTCTTGCATTTTAAACATATTTAAATAGAAAAAAAAATCACTTCTGGTTATAATATGGGTAAATAATGGTTTCCTCTCACTACAGTTTGTGTTACTAATTTATCTAATCTGGTTTGTTCCCTGTGTACAGCAGTTGCAGGTTGTCCCACTGTTTGGTGACATGCAGATTGAACTTGCAAGATACATTAAGACCAGTGCCCATTACGAGGAAAATAAATCCAGGTAGGAAGGAGAAAGAAACAGAGTGGAGCATCTGGGATGGGGAAGATCTGACCCTTGGACTGTATTTTCATACTCACCTTTTAGTCCATGGGTCTGTGGTAATTAACAGGATTTCTCTTTGCCATCTTTTTGGTATGGCTATTTCCCTGTTAATGTAATTCATGTAATGGATACAGCTAAAGAAACAGATGGTTTAAAAACCTTTCTATGCTGCTGAGCTCATTCTTGTATCTGTGACATTTCTTATCACCTGGGTTGGAAGAAATTAATTTTATCTTACACTAATTTAATTTTTATTTTTTTCTTTAAATATGAAACTTTCTTTAAAAGAAATGAAGGATTTTACTAAGCAAGGTGAGCAGTAGTAGTGCATGGGTGAATAGGCATGTGTACATTGTACATGAAGCAGCAACTTAGCTTGTCTCCCTCCTGTTTTTTTTTTTGGCCAGGTGTGCAGCACAGCAAAACAGTTGGAAAATGCAGCCAGTTATTGCATTAATGGCTCCATGGTTTTTGGTTATTGCTTTGTTTTAGTGAACCTTTCTGTGCTCCTCCAAGACCTTGCCTCCATGCAGTTACAGGAATTTAGAATGTTGTGCTTTGCATTTTAATTCCTGCAGAAACAAACCCACATAACTTGCATGTAATTGCTAAAAGAAAATCAATGGCAGTGGGCCTACTGAGCTACTAAAAATATGAGGCTACTTAACATGATGTTCTTGGTAGCATGTGTTTTGTGTACCTCTTCATAACATGTTAATAGTACTTGATAATGTCTTTTTTATAGCTGGGAGCATACTACACGCTCTTCAGAGTTCAACAAGAATAAATAAAAAATACTTGCAGCTGGCTAGATGTATCTTACAGCCTATACTTGTACTTCTGCTCTACCTTTCAATCCTTTTTGGGTCTTGTTCCTAAGTGCCCCTGAAGAGAGATGCTGGTTTGTATTTCATAGCAGCAGCCTTTAAAAAAACACAAAGAAAAACTCGCAAAACAGAAAAAAAATTTTATATTTTTTTCTTAAGACTTGGAAGAAGTGCTATTTGAACTCAGAAGGGCAGTTCATCACTAATGGCTTGTGCAGGGGTAGAGGCAGAGGTGTGAAGAGAGGAAAAGCCTCAAACAGCAGAGAAGGAAAATGTGTTTAAAAAAAAAAGTAATGCATTGTGGATCTTTCTTCACAGTATCAGTTCTGCTGTTTATTGTCAAAACTGATTTAGGTGTTTTTTTTTTTTTTTTGTCTTCTGAAACAGATGGACATGCACATCTTCCAGCAGCAGTCCCCAATACAATATATGTGAGCAGATGATCCAAATCAGAGAGGACCATATGCGTTTCATATCTGAACTGGCACGTTACAGCAACAGTGAGGTGAGTGGGGTTAGAGCTACATTGCACATTACTCTTTAACAGTTACTGTTAGGTATCTGAAAAGCAGGTAAATCTCTGGCTAGCTGAATGACAAAGCTTGGCCACCTGAGTCAAGAAAAGCTGGTTGCAGGTCTAGTCCCCATTCTCTGAATTATATTTGTACTATTTAAATTTAACATAACAATGACACATCATACAAACTCTTAATGTCCTTCTGCCTCTTCCTTTCTGTGTATCTCAGATTTATCCTAGAAATTTTGGTATGTCTCATTTAGAATATGTTGTCTAGCCCTTACTCCAGACAGGTGCTTGTAACAGTTTTAACAAAACTAAAAGTTAAGAGATTAGTAAAAGAATGCAGAAATGCATATGTATACACACACTCATACATATACAGTATAGAGAGAGAACATATAGCTGTATATTGTATATAATTGATGTCTTTAATTCATCTGCAACAATATCATGGTCATTAGGGATACCAATGATTTCCATCTCTTGACCAAAATCTGTCAAATTTAACTGCATAGGTTTCTAGAAGAAAAAGCAGATATTAATGCAGGTGTTGGTATATGATGCTGTTTTAGTGCTTCAGTCAATGTAGAAGTTTGGCTGTGGGTGCTGAATACAGCATGTTCTGATTTGGATTTGGGTGTGGGTTTTTTTGTAATGTTCTAGGTGGTGACTGGGTCTGGTCGACAGGAAGCTCAAAAAACAGATGCAGAATATCGGAAGCTTTTTGATCTCTCTCTCCAAGGCCTGCAGCTTCTCTCCCAGTGGAGTGCCCATGTCATGGAAGTGGTATGTAACACGGGAAATAAAACCAGATGAAAAAGAGGTGGCTTGGTGAAGTTAAACAGAATAAATTGGTTTTGCTTTACTTGACTTATGTTTTCACAGGATCACAGAATTTTCTGAGTTGGAAGGGACCCACAAGAATCTTGCTCCCTTAGTTCCCCTCTTCCTTCTTCTTTCACCCCTTTCTCCTTCTGCTTCAAACCTCATTCTTAGAGGATGGCACATGAAGTCCTCAGAGTCTAGGAGTAACATTGCTGCTTTGAAGATCCAGTAGCTTGTAGCTCTCACAGTACATTCAGCTTGTTCTATTTAATGGACAGGCTGTCACCTGTGAACCTTCACCAGATGTTTTAATGGCACTCTTGATACAAACATCGTGTAGACTAAGACTTCATCATTTCCTCCTAAACATTGTTTAAAATTATGTTGCTAGAAACATCCATACTGACATGCAGTCACCGAGGAGGTGATAGAACAGCTCCAGCTGGCTGTGTTTAGACATCACTGCTGAGGAAGTTGAAGCATGTATGGTCTTAACACACAAAAATGGATGGAAGGGCTCCTGTTGGCTTTAGATTAGGCTTTTAGTCAAAAGGAAAGTAAATGCAGGAAAAGGAAAATTTGAGAGATGAGGGAGGGGAAATGAAGAATGTGCTGAGTTGTTTCTCTGTAGTGTAATAGTTCATTTTATAAACAGATGCCAGTTGGAAAAGTGCATCTGTGCTTTTTTCCAATAAGAAGCTGCTTAAGGCAGAAATTGAAGAGGAGGATGCAGGAGTCCTTTATATGCTGCAGACACTGGATAAAAGCTGTGTGTCTTGGCTGAACCAAAACATGTTTTAGGAAGGGTTGAAAGATGACTTACTGTATGAGAGAAGCCGGACTTGCTCATCTTCTGCCTCAGATGTCTCAGGGGGCATAAAGTGATTTGCACTGTGTGTCTCTGGTGCAGTCACAGTGGGCATAGCTGGAGAAGCAGTTTTCTCTCTCATTTGTATTTTTAACTGCCTCTTTTAAAAGCCAGTAGATGAGTCATGCTTTTCCCTGTATTATCCAATTCCTATTTAAATCCACAGTGTATTTAATGGTGAAAACCTTTTTTTCCTTTTCTCCTTTAAAGAGAGGTTGCTGTCATCTCTTCCTTACCTGTGCAGCTCCTAGACTTGCTCCCTTAATTTCTGCCATCACAAATTGCTGCATCCAGGGTCTCTTCACAGTGAAAATTTTCCTATTTTATTATATCTCTGAAGGAAATCTATCATTCTTAGCTCTGTTTCTATCCTAGTCATTCCAGGACAAACTTTCTCTGAGCATCACAGCAGGTTTTTTTGGCTATTCTCACTGCTTTTTGTTCTCTTTCTAGTTTGTATGGATTCCCATAAATACTTCTCATCTAAGTTCAAGTTTGTGTTCACCTTCTCCCTGTCCTACTGAGAATTTATTCTGATATGGAGTATCCTAATTATTTACCTGTCTTCACTGATTATCGATGAATGTAGTTACATTCATCATGTATTTTCAGATAAAAACTTTCAGTGTATGTTTGTTGTGCATCTGAGCCTTGTCAGTTTAATGCCCCCAAAGTACTTCATCTTTGTTTAATCATTTCCACAGTTTCCTCTTTGTAGCACTCAGGTTGCAGGTGTGATGCTCCCCTTTGCCATAGGTGAATTGGTGCTGTTAATCCATTATCATAGACAAATTTATATTGCTCTGTAATCTATCATTTATGCCAAGGTGATGTCAACCAGATCTTCCTGTGTGTTGAGCTAAAACTGTAAGAAAATTGTGTTTAAATGTGACCAGGGTTTTTCACTTGATGCACCCTGCTGGATATTAGTCCAGCCTGACACTGCTCAGGGACATTTTGAGCTGTGTTTGCAGTGACTGAAAAGGCAGTATTTAAGAGAAGTGCATGCTGTGCAGATCATATTGTCACAGATAATACAGCTATTTCCACACATTTCAGCCTAGTAAACTTAAAAATTAACACAGACCCCTCCACCAAAAAAAACCCCAAACCTGTAGTTTTGAAATGTAAATGTGAATACTTAACCAAGTAGAAAGCTCCTCTTTTTGTGTGTGGCTCTGATGGATTTGTTTTCTTATGCTCTGAAGTGTTTCTGTGCTTCTCATGTTTGAAGCAGAGAAGAAACTTTTGCCTGTGCTAACATTTGCTCAGTAAAACACACCCTTAAGTGCAATACCTGCTGAGTTTGAGTTGCATTTCTTTGGAATAATACAGAATCACTGGTTTTCAGGAAAAGTTTTTAGGGAAATTACTTTTTGGCATTTCCACCAGATAGTAGTTTCAGAATTTGCTCAAGGTTTGAGCATAGTACCAAATACTATTCTTCAAATATTCATGAAAACACCAGGATATTTCTTAAAGCATGTTATTTGTGTCCATCTATGTTTTGTGTTTCTCAGGCAATTTTGTTTCTTTTTGTTCCCTCCATCTTTTTCTCTCCCTATTCTGCCTTGTGCACTGCAGTACTCGTGGAAACTGGTTCACCCAACTGACAAATATTCTAATAAAGATTGTCCTGACAATGCAGAAGAATATGAAAGAGCAACAAGATACAATTACACCAGTGAGGAGAAGTTTGCTTTGGTCGAGGTAAGAGAAATGTTTTTCTATAGGGATTTTCCAAAGATTAATACTATACAAAAGAGAACATTCTCTATAAGCATTTTGCATACCCAGTGCAAAAAGACAGCCTGCCCTGTGCTGACTCTGAAACAACATGTGTTCCTCCATTCAGTGTATAGGAAGAGCACAGCAAAACTCTCTTTTATCATTTGTAACTCGTTAATTCCTCTTTTCTCATTTTTTTGTATTTAAAAATGCGCTTTTTGTTCAAATATACAAACAAAATAAAAATACATTTGTATGGGCTGGGTTTTTTTGCAGGTGATTGCCATGATCAAAGGTCTTCAGGTGCTGATGGGACGGATGGAAAGTGTTTTCAATCATGCCATTCGTCATACTATTTATGCAGCTCTTCAGGACTTTGCCCAGGTCACACTTAGGGAGCCATTGAGACAAGCCATTAAAAAGAAGAAAAATGTCATTCAGAGGTACCATTATTGTTTCCATCTTTTTCTATAGTTTTTCCCCCAGACTATAGTAAATTAGTTGCAGAATTGCACAGATGTTAAATTCTACCTCTCTAAGCCTGTACTCCCAGTCTGTCTGGCATTCACAGTTAGCTTGGCTGGATGCAAGCTGGAAGTTGAAGAAGTCTGAAGTTAAAAATGAGTGGCTGCAGTAGAAGACCAGGCTGTCCTGAGCCTCTTAGGACTACTTCAGGAAGCCTTGAGTTTCCTGTTGTTTATTTTCATTTTAAGAAAATATAAATACAGTAATACTAAAAGCAAGATTAGTGTTTGTATTTTGAAGAAAGTTTTCACTGTCCACTTAATGACTCCAGTGTTTGCTTTCTTGTGTCTCATGTTTATCCCACTCTCTCTCTGCCTCTCTCAGCATTTTGTCTTTTTTCTCAGCTTCTGCTGCTTTTGGCTTATTAGCCTTACACTTCTCTTCCAGTGCTCCATCTGCCCACACTGATTGGTGACATTTCCTGACCTTATTTTTTTTGTCTCTAATTTTTTCCTTTTAATCTTGACTTATTTATCATTTGTTTACTCCCAAATTTCATTGTAAAGCTCTTAGAGGTGAAAGTTGTTAGCTAATTAGGCTATTGCTAAATGCTTTGGCTACCACAAAAATATCATCATAAGCTAAAACTAAAAACATTGCTCTATATTATCAGATTTACAGGGAGAGAGTCTTTTTGTCCCAGAATTTTAATGAAATAGAAAAATACTACTTTCATACCTGCTCAGATTTGGGATGAGACATTTTTTTGCCACAGGATATGGCTGGCTGTTCCTGGCAAAGATCTGGGTTCCAGTTCAGTATTTGGAGCTAAAAGTATGAAGCTGTTTGTATAAATTTCAGCTGAATTCTGGAATCCTAATTTCTTCTTAAAATAGGAATTCTGTTTTTTTTTAATTTCAAGACACCATTGTTTCTCTTTAATTTGGTTAATAATCTGCTTTGGTTTGATTGAATATTAATTGAATTCATAGTGAATATGAATTAATATATTCATATTGGTATGAATTTGGTTTGATTGATCCAACTCTGGTGTCCTTAACACAAGAAAGATGTGTTAGAGAGGGTCCAGAGGCCATGAAGATGGTGAGAGGGCTGGAACACCTCTCCTATGGAGAGAGGCTGAGAGATCTGAGGTAGTTTAGCCTGGAGAAGAGAAGGCTCTGGGAGGCCTTATTACAGCTTTCCATTATCTTAAAGGGAGAGGAATGTTTTTATACAGGCAGATAGTGACAGGACAAGGAGCAATGGTTTTACTCAAAGAGGAGGGCAGGTTTAGATTAGGTGTTAGGAAGAAATCCTTTATTTGGAGGGTGATGGAGCACTGGAACAGTTTGCCCAGAAAAGCTGTGGATGCCCCATCCCTGGAAGTGTTCAAGGCCAGGTTGAATGGGGCCCTCAGCAACCTGATGTATTGAAAGGTGTCCCTGCCCTTGGCAGGGGGAAGGTTGTAACCAGATGGACTTTAAGGGCTCTGGGCTACCCTTTCTGATAAGCAGCATGGAGTGATTATTTTGTGGATGTGTCATTCTTGAAATTCTGGTGAAATTCCTTGTTCTTGGTTGGAATTGCCCTGAGCCCCTGAATGCTGTTGCAAAGTTTCTGTGCTTGTGGAAGAATGCTTAAAAACAGTGCTCTGTCAGGGCACTTGGATGTGCTGCAGTCTGAAGTGGTGGGAATTGTGTTCAGTGTTTTGCAGGCCATAAGGAAGACAGTGTGTGACTGGGAAGCAGGTCACGAGCCATTCAATGACCCAGCTCTGAGGGGAGAGAAGGACCCCAAAAGTGGTTTTGACATCAAAGTCCCAAGACGTGCAGTTGGACCCTCCAGCACTCAGGTATTTTCCTGTCTGGTGGTTGTGATATCTGCCAACAATTATTGCATGAGGTGTTTTCTTTCTCTCCTGAGCTATTTTAAAATTGCAGGTTTTATTGTGGTCTTTTTTTAACACTAAAAATCTACTCTGATTTATATTTGCAAAATTATATGCACTTAACCAAGATCCTCTGCCTGAATTGCTGTAATTTTCTACTCTGATACATATTTTTTCCAAGTGTTCAATCTCTTTAATTTGATTTTCTGGGAACAAATATTTTCTCATTGAGCTCCTAATGTTTTTTAAATAATATTTTTGAACTATTTGAATTATTTCTTGACTGACTTCAGTCTCTGGTATGGCTGGTGAAATTTTTTTGTTAAATCCTACTATTCAGTAGATGTCTAGTAGTTTTAAAATTTGTTTAAAATATAAATGAATGCCTGTTAAAAGATGGGAAAGTATATGACTTCTGACAAGATCCGTCACAGTATTCAGTAATGAATGATACAGCTGATCCCTAAAATCTAATTTGTCTGCTGCTGCCACTAAAATGAGATATTTAAAATGTTTTCTGTGGTAGCCATCAAAATCCCATACCTAGATGCTCATTCTTGTTACCTCCATGTAATTCTCTTTTTTATTTCATTTGTGGATTAGTTTGGAGAGGGTATGGTCTGATATTCATAGCTCATCTGAGAAAATGAGGTACTGAGCACTGTGGGTGAAAAATTGAAGGCAACTGTGGTTTGTGAAGACAATCTTTTAATACCTAAAATCTGTGGGAAAGAGCATTTATGGTTAATAATTTTGGGTAGTAAAAAGTTGCTTAATTTGTGATGAGATTGATTTAATGAAGATTCTGTTTTGATAATTGCAGAAAAATTGTTTTGATTTCTAATTTCCTGGGGTGAAAGAAAAGGTTAAATATCACCACCAGTTTGCTTCTCCTGTGCTTTAAGGGCTTTCCTTCACCTTTACAACAGGCTGTTCAGAGTATGTGGTTCTATCTGCTTTTTCTGCTCTTGGGCTTGCACACTTGTCTGTCTGGGTTGACAGGAGGGCAAATATATCCATTTTAGATAGGTTTTCCTCAGTTTCCTGTGGTTCTCAAATGGCTGTTTATGAATGGGTAATTGGTGCTACCTGGAAATCTTTGCTAAATCATTTGATAAGCTAATGGCTCTCTGAGCATCCTCTGAAATGAACGGGGAACTTTCCCCTTTGCTTGAGGGAGCCCCAGATTGCAGTGATTATTCTGAAGAACCTTCCTGTAGGACCTCCTCTGCATGCTTACTGTGCTGCTTTTCATTTTTAACAAACTAACATGTTTTCTCTGCTTCTCTTTCCCGTTCCTTATTTACCCATGTGTTTTTATTAACGGATTCTCTTCCCCTGCCTGCCCCTGTCTGTTGGTTTTTAGCTCTTCATGGTTCGCACTATGACAGAGTCCTTAAACTCTGCTGAGCTGTTGAAGCAGCTCAAGTCTCTGGGATTGGAAAAGCTATTGCATGTGACACACAAGTTTCTGAGGCAGTCCTACATCTATCCGCCTCTTTTAAACTTTGGTGGTAAGACATTACTTATTACTTTTACTTTTTGTGGTGATGTGAACTGTTCCACTGCAAATGGTCTGCTGCTGAGTGTCAGTGGAGGTCCCCTTGGCATGGGTAGGCATTTGTGCTGGTGTGTAGGCTAGTGTTGCATCTGTTCCTCTTGCCTCAAAGGCTTTTATCCACACGGTGCCAATTTTCAATTTGAAGTGGAGCAGTCGCTTACTGATAGTAATTCTCAGTGTTGCTCAACTAATGTACCATGTGTATTTTCCTTTTTCCCCCCTCCCCCTTTCCACCACAATTGTTTCCTTTAATGATACAGCTTTACATGGTGAGAACTATGTTAGAGTCCCTCATTGCTGACAAAAGTGGTTCCAAGAAAACCTTGAGAAGTAGCCTTGAGGGGCCCACCATATTGGACATAGAAAAATTCCATCGCGAGTCTTTCTTCTACACTCATTTGATAAATTTCAGTGGTAAGATATGTAGATGATCAGTGTCCAGCTTAGCATGTCCTAACACCTCTAACACGACCTGGAAAATGTTTCCGATTGCCTAAGTGACCTTAACCTTTGGTTTATTTATCAAAAGCCTTGGTCTGTCCAAACTTTTTCTGAGATGGTATTTAGCATTGTGGTGGGGTTTTTATTTTGACTTGTTATACGTTTGTTCCTAATGCATCAAATTTCATATTGTTGCCTCCCTTTTCTATTTTCTTTATGTATGTACTTATATAAACAAGGGACAAATATGCCTATACACATTGAAATTTTTTAAAGGAAGTAGTTTGTGTTTTGGGAGATTTTTCTGTTTTGGTTTTTTTGTTTGTTTTAAGTACAGAGGAAACAAATTCTCTGTTGTGGTAAATTTGATGTCATTTCACTGCTCTTACTATTCAGTTAATTGTAATCGGAAACATGCTGTCCTAAAGAATTCACCTACTGACATTGAGTGTACCTAGTCCTTGTCATCACCATGCTGTGTTGTCTTTCATTTTTGTTTTGCTGCTGGTCTCCTTCACCCGTGGAGGAGGGGGAGCCTGTTAATGTCAGTCATAGCGCTACTGGGGAACAGCACCGCAAAAGGTCTTCAGAAGGTCTTAGCGTAAAAAGTTCATTCCTGCTTTAGTTCTCAAGCCTTCTGGAAAAGGAGGATTGTACTAAGTGTTTTCTGGAGAGGTGGGAAGCACACCTCTGTGCCCCTGACAGCATCCTTAGAAACTTGTTGTTTTAATCCCAGCTTCATGTGTCTGTCTGTTATTTCCTGCCCATCTAATCAAGAGGAACATGTGGAGCAATTCAGTCCTTCATAGGGAGGGATGTAACTGGTAGTTCCAGTGCAATTTTGGCTCCTTCATTTGCTGCTTCCCAAGTTCAGTGTATAGCTTTCTCAGCCCCTAACTGAGAAATTAAACTAGAAATCCCTTTTTACTGGTGTACATAGTTGTTCTGTTTAAATGATAGTCTCGTCCACTTCTGCTCTTTTTTTTTCTGTAACAACGCACTTCAGGGGCTAGTGAGGAATGTTCAAAACTCTTATGAAAAGTCATGAGCTTTACATTTTAAATTTGCTTTAGATTATTTGGCCTATGTACAGCTCTAGTGACTTGCACCTGCTTTTTTTGTTTCGCATTGCATCATCAGAATCACAGTTGTATTGTACCTGATGTATTTCTATAAGAAACGTAATTCTCCCTTATTTATTCTGAAAGAAACCCTGCAGCAATGCTGTGATCTGTCCCAGCTGTGGTTCAGGGAATTCTTCTTAGAGCTGACCATGGGCAGAAGAATCCAATTTCCCATTGAGATGTCCATGCCTTGGATTTTGACGGATCATATTTTGGAGACGAAAGAGGCATCAATGATGGAGTAAGACCCACTGTGCTCTTCCACTGAATTATTATTCTTAATGATTGCCACTCCTAATTATAGCATTGCTGCTTTAATTGGCTTTAACAAGTAGTCACTGAGAAGGTATTCTAAATGTTTGTTAATTTTTTGTCTTACATTTGCCTATTTTCAGTTTCTCTAAGTTTTCTTTTTGAAATCAGTAATTGAAATGCTAAGCCTTTCATATAAGTACCATTGCACCAGGCATGTATTTTGCTCCTTGACATCTCCTTACTTATTCTTCAAAGATATCAAACCTAATGTGTAGTGGTAAAAGCCTAGTTCCATTTCCATGGAAAGCTACATGTAGAAAACAAGTTTTAGACTTCAAACATATCTACACCTTTTCTTGAACTAACCAGTATTTTCTTGAAGGAAAAATTGTGATCTTTTTATAAAAAACTAAAAAAGAAAAAGATCCTGTTTTCATGAACCATATGTGGATTACAATATTGACTGGCTTACATTATCTTGACTGCAACATCCTAAAGAATCATGACTTTTATACGCATGTAATTCTCTTATTTTATTCTTTTTCTTGCAGGTATGTTCTGTATTCTTTGGACCTTTATAATGACAGCGCTCATTATGCACTTACCAAATTTAAGAAGCAGTTCCTCTATGATGAAATTGAGGCAGAGGTAAAGTAACCTTACCTACTGGAGAAAAATAATCTGTACCTGAATGTGAAAATCATGCTAAAGGGCAAGGCCTATGTAAGAGATTCAGAACAGCTGGAAATAACAGAAAAACTGAGAAGACCAACCAGAAGATGAGTAACTGGTTGGGTGATATGTTCTGAGGAAACCTGTAGACCTGTGCAAAAATGCCTCACATTAATGCTGAAAATCGAATGTCATCTTCTCTTCTACTGGGAAATTTGGATCTATTAACTTTCTTGACTATGTTTGATAAACAGCAGGAGATAAGCTCTCTTTATAAAATTTTAAGTATCTCTAACCACGTGATATTTTTCCCCCCAAGGTAAACCTGTGTTTTGACCAATTTGTCTACAAGCTGGCAGACCAGATATTTGCATACTACAAAGCAATGGCTGGCAGGTGGGTATTCCTTCCACTATGAGAGCTTTTCCTCACACTTTGCTGCTCTGTTTTGCTGCTTAACACCCCTTAATTGTTTTCTTCCTTTCTTCACAGCCTGCTTCTGGATAAACGGCTGCGTTCCGAGTGCAAGAACCAGGGAGCCACCATTCAGCTGCTGCAGTCCAACCGCTACGAGACACTGCTGAAACAGAGACACGTTCAAGTGAGTTAACTCCTACCACGTTCTATTTGAGTTGCTTGGCAGCTTTCCAGCGGTGTTGATTTATGTAGGTAGACAAAACTCATTTTGTGCTTTATGTGCTGTCATCTCAGTGCAATAACTGAACGTTTGAGATCTGCTTTTTTTGTCACATGAAGGCGTAAATTAAGGAAAAAACCTTAAAAGATCCCGTTTTAATGCAAATGTCTGTTGCAGTTAAGAAAACACGAGCCAAATAGGAATGCCATGGGTGGTAGCGTTGTCTTCCTAGTAATGTCTTTCACCAGTGTTCAGTATGTTGTTGGCACAATGTCATGGAAGCAATAAAATGCTGATATGAATACTTAAACGTAGATGCAATGTGTACTTTTACTTCTTTTTGTGCGACTTGGGATGCAAATCGTAGTACCGCATTTGCTCACGAATGTATAAATTTTGTCCGTCTGCTTTGTTTCGGTGTGTTTGGGATGCAAGTTCACAAAGTGAGAGCCTGTTAATCTGTGGAGTCTCATAGTCCTTGTCTTGTAACCTGTCAGTTCAGAGCCTCACAGCGTGTTTTGCTTTAGCTCCTGGGCAGGTCCATAGACCTGAACCGCCTGATCACTCAGCGCATTTCAGCAGCCATGTACCGCTCGATGGAACTGGCCATTGGCCGATTCGAAAGCGAGGACTTGACTTCCATTGTGGTGAGTCTTGGCCTGGGGTTTTGCCAGACCCCTGACACAGCACTTGAGGTGAAACAACCCCAAACCTACTGCAGCTGAGGGCCTTGGGAGGAAAGTGTAGATAAGGTGGGGACTCAGAGCCGTGAGAAAACAAGGAAAGCAATCCCCTTGAAATTTGAGTTTTTGTAAGCACTCACTTCTGCCCATGCTTATGGATAAATTGCAGATCAAGAAAAACAGTCTTGTGCTTGCTAGAATCAAAATCAGTTTATTTACTCAGGCAGCTTGGGTTTGTAGCATGACAAAATAATTTTTTTGTGTAGGAATGAGATCTGACTTGTGCCTATGGAAGAAGAGCATCTGTGCAATATTGAGGTGTCCTTTTGAGTTAGTTTCCTGATTAAAATGCTAAAAACCAAATTTTGTTTCCAGACGGCATGAATTTGACAAGAAAAAATGCAGTCAGTAAGAAAAATATCAGGCACATTCAGTTCTGCTGGAATGAAAAATAAATTAAAAGTTATGCAAAAGAGTTTACAGTTGGTCTATCTGTAGTAAGTTTTTTACCAGTGACATTTTGTCATGCAGCTAACTAACTTGGTTTAATTTCCTTCTTTACTGAAGAGAAATCAAATACTGAGGCCATACAGCCTCTTGACTTCTGAATGCTTGGTTTTATAACTTTGAATTATTGAAATGTAGTTTTTCTTTGTTATGTGCAGTACTTTCTTAGTGGCTGAGTGAACAGAAACCATTGATGATGTGTTTCTTAGGTCACAAGTTCTCATTCGTTGAGAAAGAAAGTGACAGAACTAAGGGTTGTCCCTTTACTATGCTCCTTTTTTGTTTGTTTGTTTGTTTTGGGGTTTTTTGGTCTTTTTCTTTGTTTTATGCGAAATATTTTCTGTTGAAAACTGGTTGGTTTCCTCTGAGAAACTGATCCTAATAGATTAAGTAATCTGTAATTTCAGCTGTTTTTCAAGCTAAATAAATTAAATTAAGGTATTTACAAGACAGAGCTATTTTTTCTACTCAAATGGACTTAATTCTGTAATAACAATCATAGTGAGTTTTTTTCCTTGAAGTAACTGTTGCTCACAGATTTAAAACTCCTTTGAAATGTGGAGCACTTAGATCAGAGATGGCCAGTAGTTTGATACACAGCTAAAAAAGGCACTGGATATTTCATCAGTAGATCATTGCACAATAATCTTTAAAAGCAATGCTTGGGTTTTTTGAAAGTAGAGATTGTGTTCTTCTTGTTTGGTGTTTTCAGTTATGGAGTTACTTCATTTTATTTCATTTTAAATAAATGCTAGAAAGGATACCAGGAATTTCTTGTCAAGAGGAGAAACATCATGAAATGCAGTACTCATATATAGTTAGGTAGCTTGCAGCTAATGATTTACATTTGTAAATGTCTGATCTGGTCTTTCATTGCATCTTAGTACATCCTTCAGTGAAGTAGACCATGAGAAGACCATCACATGGTAAATGTGATGTTATTACTAACATTGCTGCTACAATAGTTAGTTCACCAGTTACTCTACTGAACAGAAATTACTGTGTGATTGTTTGTAAAGTAGGAAATGCAGAGAGGTGCTTTTGGCCTGTGTCTGACCCCATCTAAATGTTGGAGTTTTAAGTTTTGCTCAGTGGAGGAAGTGTTGGCACAGATTTGTGTTTGAGACTGATCTGCATCTGAAAACCCAAAGTCTCAGAAGGTTTAAGAAACAACCCCAAGAGTACTGATTCTTTCCAGCCCTTATTGTTAAGAATCTGGGGGAGAGTCAATTGTTCATTTTGACATCTTTCTCCTCTTCTCTTCAGTCAAGGTTATTTATGTGCTTTATTCAGTTTCTCCACTTTATTAAATGCATCACTCTCTTTCTTTACTTTTGTTTTCCGTAGGAGTTGGATGGCTTGATAGAGATAAACAAAATGACTCACAAGCTTCTGAGCAGATATATGACCTTGGACAGCTTTGATGCCATGTTCAGAGAAGCCAACCACAATGTTTCAGCCCCTTATGGCAGAATCACTCTTCACGTCTTTTGGGAGCTCAATTATGATTTCCTTCCAAACTACTGCTACAATGGATCCACTAACAGGTTAGCAAGGCAGCTTTTTTATTTGCAACTGTTATTCTACCACCCTCCTGCAACTTCCTTCCTAGCAAGTGCTGACAAGTTCATCTCCATTCATTTAGTGTTTTCCACTTCTAGTGCTTTACTTGAAACGAAGCAGCATGAGTCATTTTGCCAAGTACTGTTAAACGTATGAAAGCCTGTTATTTGTCCACAATAAAAGTCAAATGGAACCACAGCATCCAAGTTCTGACTTTTTGATGACGTAGTTTTGATATGCTGAAAAACAGAGTGTGTCAAAACTGCTAAGTGCATATCAGGAAGGTATTTTGAAACAGGATCTTCAACTGTGAGATGACAGAAATAAAATTATATTCCTGATTCTCTGTTAATGTGAAGAAAAAGATTGTTTCCTGGAGTTCAGTATTCATTGCAAACTGCAGTTACAGCCTTTAAGGAGAGTGAGTAATGGAAATAGAAAGAGGAAGGTAGGATCTAAGGTTTGAATGAGGGGGAAGCACAGTGTTCAAGATTTTGTGTATCTGTGCTTCCTGCTTGTGTGCTTTTTTTAGGATTTGTGTTACTTTTAGTCTTTACTCAGGTTTTGGTTAAAGCCCCATGAAGTGACAGTAAAGTGAAAGTGAATATTGAGCTGTAGGAAGAGGAGGAAGCCTGTTCTCATCTCCTTGGAGAGCTTTCCTTGTCTGACATATTCTGTGATGGTTATGTTGTATTTTAGATCCAAGATTCTGTCTGCAAAGAAAAAAATAAGAAAAAAAAGAAGAGTGTTTTTTGTGGTTAAGTTTTACCCGAGAAACTTCTGTTACAGGAATCTGTTTGCACAGGAAAGTTGAATGCATTTCTGAGGGAGCTACTGTGCAGCTGATGTATTTGGAGATCAATATTGGAATATTCAATGTGCTGTATTGAGAATCATCTGAACATAATATTAAGAGAAATCTTGGTGAAATGCTGCTCTTTTACACATCAGCTTTATTGAAAGACATTCAGTAGCTCCTGTACAGTTTAGTCCCTGTTCATCCTGGCTACAAGGGCTGACCACAGCACTTGGGAAGTGAGTGTAAGGTGCCAGAGGACATTAGCAGGATCCTGTTGCTTGTCTGTTTTTAAAATCTGTGCACAAGAATTGAGTTAGGCTCAGCTTGTTTGGTAATTAATTCAGGATAATTAATTTAAGACATGTTAAAGGGAGCCAAATCTTAGGCAGTATGTGTACCATGTGTCTGATTTCATCACAGAAGTGCTTTGGTTTCAGTCAAAAGCAGCAGTGTGGAGAGAATTAATGTGTGTGTTGCACATGCTCTCCAATGCCCTTTGATATTTTCAGTGAGAGAGGGAACAGGAAGTTTTTAGCCTTTTTATAGTCCTTAAGCACATTCATTACTGCCTTGCTGTTAGCATGAACCTTAAGATGATGAGCTCCCTCCACATTCAAATGTGCAGGGTACTGAGTGCAAACACAGGAGTACACAGTGAGGAGCTGTGTGAGAGCTACTGGTTTAATGCTTGACTCTTGATAGGTCATGTCTTGCATGCAGGTTACCTGTAAACAAGGGAAGAAAAGAAAGGCTGCAAGAAAGAGAAATAATCATGATGAAAAGCAGAGAGGTTACTTGGTGGTGGGAGGGGCTGGAGGCAGACTTCCCAGAAAATGTGTCATACCTGTGGCTTGTCTTCTTTTAATTTGACAGCTTGGTGTAAGGGTTCTTCTTTTCAAGTTAGTGTTTTGGTCAGATTAACTTGTTTCCAGTACCTTTTGAAGCTCTTTTCCCAAGAATGCTAGAATGTGAAAATTTCATACATCTGTAAAAGAGTTCAACTGAAAACCTGCAGGTTTAGCTCAAAGCTAAGGCTCTTCATGCAGAAGTACTGCAACACATTGCATGTTTAATTATTTGGGACTCAGGAGGGTTTTTTTTTATATCTGATAATGTACTGAGATTAAACAGTGAGGCTGCTATTAAAAGATTTAGCAATTTAATAATTGGAGTTGCCGTTTATCTGAAATTTAGTCTCATTAATGCTGGCCAGATGCACAGACTCAGGGACAACAGGTTTTGGAGAAGGAATGGGGAGATGAGTGAGGGGACCTCTGCAGATGGACCTTAGCAGTGAAATCCAAGGGTGTTTTAATCCACCTGCTGACCATGATGAAAGAGAGAAAAGAAACCTTTGGTTAGTGTACAAGGATATGAACTGCAGATGAGGTCAAAGTTGTCTCTGGTCCAGGGTCCTGATGCTGTCAGCAGCTGTAAAGGGGCTGAATATGAAAACAAGGGAGGCTTGAGGTGATTATTCTCCCAGGAAACATGCCAGCCTCTAGCAATGATTTCTGTAAAACAAAAATGGTGGGATGTTAGTGCATTTGTGTCCCTTTACAGGGATATTTATTTTTCCCCCTTTTATAAAGCTATGTGAGGCTTTGGCATTCATTGCATGTTCCAGTGAGGAGTCTGCAGTGAAGGTTGTGCTGCATCTCTTTTAGATGCTCTCAAGTTATTGTCCACCAGTTCTTTTACTGAAAATGGCCATAAACAGCTATTCTTATTTGTTGTCTCTTCTGTGCTGCCTGGGATTGTTTTTCAAGAGCCCTCTCTCATGTTGTCCCTCAGTTGCATGTCTTTTCAAGCCAAAGGTACCACACCAGGAGTATTTGTCATGCTTAGGCCTGCATCTGTGCTTTTTCATTCCTCTTTATCGTTGTGAAGTTAGGTTGTCTAGGGATGTGCAGAAGATTTAAATGACACAAGTACAACTTCCACCTTTTTGTTCCTTTCCTGCTGTCTGTAGTGTCCCTTTTTCTGCCTTATTTTCTTTACTGTTTCTAAGCTGGTCTTTTCCTTCCTTGACAGCTTGTTTTGTATTAAGGACTAGCAGAGGAGCAAGTGTGAGACAGACTTATATTTATTTGAATTGAAGATTTTCTGTGCTTTCTTGACACAAGTCATACAAGCTTTTGGAGAC
This sequence comes from Notiomystis cincta, assembly GCA_013398075.1. Classification (NCBI taxonomy): domain Eukaryota; kingdom Metazoa; phylum Chordata; class Aves; order Passeriformes; family Notiomystidae; genus Notiomystis; species Notiomystis cincta. The sequence goes on from VZRX01012158.1 coordinate 233,410, forward strand.
AGCAGTCATACTAGTAGTTCCATCTCCTTTAACACATTACCCAAATCTGTGTTCTCTAGTATAAATTCATGTGTATAGCACTCTTCCAAATGCAGTATGACATGTTTCTTCCAAGGATACAGATTTGTCACAGAAGGAGCAAAAAGACCAGCTTTTAATTTTTCACTCTTCCTGACTGCCTTTCCCCCTTCCTTTTGCAAGCTCTCTCTCTCTCTCATACTGCTTCTGAGACTGGTTTTCACAAGAGAACAGCTGTGTCTGCTTGTGTTGCATATACTCTGACAGTCACTGTTCAGGAAAATTTTCAGCCCTTTCAGATACTGCTGGAGCAAACCTGAAAAGTAGCAGTGAAAACCAAGTAGTTTCTGCTACAAAGAGCCAAATGCTGCAGGGATATAGACTTGTGCTAAGTAGGGGTGACTGTAGTCAGCCACCTTTCCCCTCCTAAAAAAACAAGCAACCCACCAGTCTTTCTGCCAAAAGGAAAGGTGACAGCAATGGATTGGCAGATGTCACTGTCTCATGCACTGCTGTTTCCTCTGTTCTCTCCATCTTGACATCTGTGTTTAAGAAGGATGAGTCAGATCTAGTGTTCACTGAGAGGAGGCATAGGGCTACCCTTAGTTCTAGTAGACAGGACAAACTAATTTGAGAATGCTGGAAGTTAAAAGTGTTCATACAAATTAGACAGGGAAGTGCAGAGGAACGCTTTCTGTAGGAGCAGGGAGGGAAGATTGTCATATTTTATTATTTCTGACAGGAAGCTCAGAAAGTTTATGAATGAGATTCATCTGACCTGGTGCCTGCAGTAGCAAGGCAACAGGCTCATTAACCTAGATGGTCTTTTTCAGTTATCTCCTTAAATAGATTATAGTAATTAAAATCGGAGAATCATTTAGATTAGTTTGTGAAGTGCTCACTATGAACTCCTTCCTGGTAGGTATCACAGAAAAACTAATATTAAATTATTTGATCCCTAGAATACTTACTCTGGGGGCTCATGTTGTCCTCTAGCAATCACTTGCAAAGCTTTGGTAAGCCAGAAGGCTTTTCATCTGCTTAATCTACTTTGCTTACAACCTATTCTGATTAAAATGGATAAATTGCTGTGAGATCATCAACACTGATTAAAAATGAAACTGATTATCTTGGAGTATGCTGGAACCTGTATCAAATCAGTATCCAGGGGAAAGTAAAAATTTGCTTAGCTTTAGCTTTGATAGTCAAAGAGCTTCAGTCCTTCAAAGAGATGTTTCTCTTTCTTGGAGGAGGAGCAGGAAGAAGTCAACCAGTAGAATGTCAGAAAGAAAGCAAACACACACACAGACACACACAGAGACACATTGAAAATGTTTGAAGAAGAGTAGATGATGCTGAACTGTAAAGTTTTCATATAGCCCTTAGTTTTGAGGGAAGGAGTTTCTAATACTTACCTGAATGATATGTTGGATTAGTCACACACCTTCTAGAATGATTCACTCTTTAGGCTGCTGTAGCCTCAATCTCAGACACTGCCTCTCCATAATTTAACAAGTGACTGTTATCTTTCACTCCTATTTCCTTACTCTTTTTCTTCCTCTCTTGGCCTCTTTCTCCCAAAAGAATATAAGCAAGTGTGTGTGCTTCAAGTCTTTAAGAAAACTTTAAGACCATTTTGCTATGAAGCATTAGAGATGGAGAAACCCCCAGAAATGCAGAGGAATACTGGAAAACACACAAGAGTTACTTGAGTATTTACTTGCACTGACTGGTTTGCTCCCAGACAATAATTACATTGTAATTGGGATATAAACACACACACAATAATTTTTGAAAAATCTAAGAATTATAGTTACAGCTTCCAGAGTCATGGGATGCACCCACTTCTATGCTGAAACACTTTTTCTTGTGGGCATTTTAATTTAGTGGTAACAAATCTGCTCTCGCCAAATGCATCTGCACACTGAAACTCAGTCTTATCTCAAATGATGTGGTATCTCTTATGATTTAATTTTAGAGATTCTCTTAGGGCTTGAAAATTGATGTCAGTTTAAAAAAGAATGGGATTTGGAGAGAAAAAAGGGGAAATAGAGTAATCTTTAGGATTGTCGTATGTTACAGATTACTTGGAATTCCATCAAATGTTTACATCATCTCTGGTAAACTCACTAATGAAGTATCTGCAGAATACAGATTCAAATAATCTCTCTCAAAGGAGAGTTTTCAGTTTCTCTGTAACTGAGAGAGAAAGGGAGAAACTTGTAAAATGAGGAAATATAAATGTAAGGAGCTTTAAATAATACATATAGTATCAAAAATAATGCATATAAATAATTTATTTTGCCTCAAAAGCTCTAGATGCAAACTCTTTCTGGACTACAGCAAGTACAAGTATTTTTGTGAAGAAGGGCTAAACTATGTATGAACAAGTAGCTGTACCTATTTTTGAGAAGGTTAAAAATGCAGAAAATGTTGTCCTGAAGTTTTAGATTCTCCCAAGAATGGTTCAGAAATAAAACACAGTGGAAGTAATTGTGAACAACATGGTGCAATTTATACTGGTCTGGGTGAAACAATTTTTGATTAGCATGGCTGTTTTTGTTTTTAGTTAGAAGATGGATATATTAAAAATAGAATGTCTCTGTCCTTTCTAGGAAGAATTAATAATAATGAATAATTAATTTTGTGTTCTGATTAAATGTAAATACTTTAAACACAAAAAGACCAAGATATAATTGTATCTTATGATATTATAATGTAAAGCAAGTTTTCTTTCCTAAAACATTTTCCCAGATACATTTATTCTGCTCAGTTATCACTCAGACCAGCCTGATATTATACAACCATTTGATGTACTCTTTTTAAATAGCTATTTTCCCTCTTTACTGTGCTTATACAGCTTTGCACTATTTATCAAGAAATACTTTTGAAGCAAGGTAAAAAGATCAAGTAGCCATCCAACTTTTAAGCACACATCCCCCAATAATTTTCCTTTGTTTAGTGAAGTTAAGCAGAATCAGAATTGTAGATATTGATGAAGTTCTTCCTGCACTAAAACTGCAGTGCTGCCAAATGTGCATTACACATTTACCAGGGAGCATCAAGGGGGAAGATTTGTGCTGCTTGTCCACAGGAGGACTGGGAATGTTCCTTCAGACTCTGGTGCCCTCAGCTGTGGGTGGGATGGCTGATCCCATCTGTGGCAGTGCTTCATTCTGTGGCTCTGTAGTGCTCTTGCCATCCTCTTTGTAACAGCTTACAAAGGTAAAGCTAAGTGTGATTTGTATTGGTGCACACTCACACTGAAGTGTGATCAAACTTTTGAAACATTGATTTTTCTGTGAGGATTATACCCTTCCTCATGACTTTTTTTAAAGGTAACAATCTAGCATATTTCTCCTGGTGAGAATTTTGGGGGGAAAAGCTCCAAAACATTAAACAGAAATGTCACGTTCTTCTTTGAAGGCGTACTTCTTTCACAAGGACTTAATTTTGTGAGCAAAAGGAGTTTTCTTTCTCCCTGTGGGAGGCTATTGCTACTTTGTTAGTTACTTCCCTATTCGCTGGCCTGGGTTAGAGTAGAAGGGAGGAATATTTTGGTACCCTGCACCCCATGGGAAGAACAGTAATTGTTGAACTGCAGGGTGATTTGTGTCCATGCTTTTGGGCAATTGAGGCTGTGTGCTTGCCCAGTTTCCAGCAGGGCTGAAAGACTACTGCTCTGGTTTTGGTTGTATATGCTGACAAAAGCAGTCTTCTACAGGGTAGGGGGCATTAGGTGCACACCTGCTAACCTAAGTATGAATAATGAATTCTTGTTTCTGTTTTTTGTATAGATTTGTTCGGACCGTGCTACCATTTTCTCAGGAGTTTCAGCGTGATAAGCAGCCTAATGCACAGCCTCAGTATCTGTATGGATCAAAGGTTGGATTTAATTCCCTTCATCTTTATCATTTGCTAATGTTTAAAGGTGTCTTTTTAAATTATAGGAACTACAGTATATGAAAGTTATTAGAAATGGACTGAAATGCATTTTGTATGTATTTTAAATTGAACATATACTTTTTTTAAGACTTTGCTGTGAAGCTCACCATGTGTTTTAGCCAAAGTGTAATTGATTAGTCTGATGGTTAGTCTTATCTGGCAAAGCTAAAAATAAGCCCTTCTCTCAACCACCCTGCATTGTTCAGTTGCTTATAGAGGCAGAGCAGACTCAAGGTAAAGATTAATTGCTCATCAGGTGAAGTGAGAACAAGAGCCCATCTTGGGTGCAGTTCTCCCTTGTTCCAGTGATGAGGACTGTGATGACAGAAGAAAAGGGAATAGATAGGAAAAACTGCTTCAGATGTTTTCTGACTTAAGAGAAATATAGATTCTGACCATCGTAAACTATCAGATACCAAATAACTTTAATTTTTTTTTTAAAAAAGTGGTGTTTCTTTGGCATCTACAACCCAAGAGCCTGAAACTCATTGTGATGAATTTAGAGTCTTGGCCATCTCATCTTCTGTATTAGCATCATGTTTCTTGCTTTGCAGTTAGGAGGGCTTGGAAGGTTTATGCAGGTTTTCAGTAGAAGTGCACATGATGTGCAGTCACGTACTCTGTCCCTATGGCAATCCCCAGTACTGAGGCTGGAAAGGAGCTTGTGTGGGTGACAAGTTGGAAGAGCACTTGCCACAGGAGAACAGCTGTGGGCTACCCAAGTGAGGAAAGTTAGCCTGTACTCAGGACCCATGCTATGTGTTGGATTTGTTCTCCCTGATCACTGTAGATTTATTTTTTTGTTCTTCAGAATTATTACCTGAGTCTAAATGACAGTTAAAGGCTTAGTTCATTAAAATATATTTGCATTCTTAATATCTTGTCAGATCTACTTCAAACAACAGTAAAAACTTCAGCAGATAATTTGAGACTATGTAACAAGGTGTCACTCTGAATTTCGCAATGTTTTCTTGAATATCAGGGTGGCAAGCTGAAGTATGGAAAAGATAAATAAAAATATAAGGATTAAATTAGAGGATGGATTATAAAAAAGCTTAAAAATATCTATTATTATTTAAAATTATTTAAAATATGTACTTAATTATATGTCTAATTTATGCAAGTGTCCTGTAAGTGTTATGGGTGGCTACTTTCAATCTCTACCTCCTACTTGAACATAATTAGTCCTTGTCTTACTCTTATTTTCTGCACATCATATCACAGTTATATGGTGCAATTTCAACCCAGTAATCTAGGTTTTGAGAGCTGAAGAGATATCTCAGGAGTTACAAATTTCAATCCTTAAATATCTGCTGCATTTGTAAAACTTCCATGCCTTTAAAATGTAAAGGAGGTGGAAAGGGATTCATATGTCTTAATGTGGAATGTAACAGCTGACTGTCTGGTCCTGTAAATAGTGTTTTATGTAATTGTTCTCCAAAAAGGAACATTAAATTATAGGAAAGTGGAATTTTCTTACATTACAGTTATTGTGTTCCTTACTATTTTAGGAACTGACCAGATGCAGCGTAAAGCAAAACCCCGACTGAATTTCATAGAGATTGCTAACTTAATTTATCTAAGTGATGATACAGTGGGGTGAGTGACAGAAGATTAACTGGGGAACACTTTTTTTTATCAGTCAGGTTGCATTATTAAAATGAGTTTAATAATCTTCACACTGAGAGCTATCCATTTTCAGAACTCTTGTTTGTTTTTCTATATGAGCAACAGCAATCAAGGGGGGGTTCTTACTTACATTTCTGGGGCAACTTTCATAACTAGATGTTATATAGCCAGGCTTGTTACAGAGCACATCCTTGTTTATGTCTTTAACAGTCACGTTGTTGAATTGCCTCCTGACTGGGTAATAGTGAAATGTGGGGTAGCTGTGTTTTTGTGTTTTTTTTAATTTTGTCTTTTTTGAGTTTTTGAACTATTTGAGATACTCAAATGAGCACTTTGCATTGATCCTATAGCCAAGAAATTTAACTTTTCCTATTGGACTGTTTTGTTGCTAGTTAGTTTGGGTTTTTTTGTCATTTTTGGGTTTGGGGTTTTAGGTTTTTTTTTCAGCAATGCATGGTGTTTATTTAGGTCAAGTCAAGAGTATTTTGATTTCCTGTGCATATGTAGACTCACAAATGTGTATTGCACTGTAATGGCTAAACCCTGTCTCTGCAGAAGCTTTGCATGAGCACTGTGCCTTGCTTAGGAGTAACTAAAGAATTTTTTTGTTTATATCTCAAAGCATCCACATATTCACAGATATTTCTAAATGGATTAAAGCATCTGGTCTATATTAATGTGTCTTGATGCCTAGCATAGAGTTGTGGTAATGTTCTCTTTAGCACCTGAAGTTTTCTGAGTGCCATCTTCATGTAATTAGCAAAACAAAGCCCCACAGATACAACTTACTTCTTCTGGTTGATATGGAAGCAGAGCTGTCAGGTGGGAAGGAGCCAGCCTGCAAAAGCTCATTAGCCTTTTAAATGAGCTGGATTATTCTAAAAGTTTGATTGAGCATGATCATTGAAATCCCTTTACTCAGGTAAAGTAGGTGTAGGATTAATGATATTAATGTTAGCAGGCTGAAATTCGGCAACATGGGGTGGATGCATGAAATATTTAATAATGCACATCAAAGAAATATATCTTTTCTGAGGACTTGAACTAACTTTGCATGTTAATGAAATACCTGGTTTTGTAGAGGTTGTGTAGACCAGAATTGAAGGGCTTTCTTTCTGTCTTATACAGCATTTTCCAAATATTGTCATAGTTTATGTCTCTGGCATTTTGTAGATGCTAACTCATTTGTTTTGTGAAAAAGATGTGTTTGAAAGGTACTTCTCACTGTGAATATAATGATTTTTATCTACTGCTGGTGCACAAATGAAAATCAGTTTGCACTATGTTGCAACTCGTTATCAGTTTGGTAATCACTTGGAATGTTTACCCCCTACTAGATGACTGTTAAAATTGAGCAGTGAATTACCAAATCTGATACAGAATTGCCAGGATGGACCTGAATTAATCTGTAGTAAAAGTTTCTCAGCAAGAAACAAAGAATCATGTGGCTCTGTGAGCATGAGATGACACGAGTTTCTCAAAACTAGAGCAGAAAACAGATGACACTCTGCGTGAGCTGCTCATTTGCAGCAGGTGCGAGATGGTCCACTGCTTGTGAGATGATATAAATGTTTATCTTAGTAGTGCACAGTAAACTCTGTGGGTGGAATGGTTTTATATTTAGAGAAGGTAAATCCCTTGGGGAGCACTTCCATGGTAGCTCTTTGCCTCCTCAGTCAGATACAAGACATGTCTCTAGGATATTTGTGTTTGTGCACAGACAACAAAATGCAGTAGGTGAATTGCCTCGAAACTGCTTTCAGTATGGCATGTACCTGTGCAGGTAACTTAAATGTGTGCAAATATATGTGTTGGACTACCTTAAAACCCACATAAAGAAATGGACATGCAGAGAAATAAACAGCTTTCCAAGAGCCCAAGGATGTTGGCAGAGATTGACTGTATGTCTCTTGGCTTCATCCCTTTCATATTAAAATCATCTTTTTTTGATGAAAGCTTAATCAGAGAAGTGTTACTGTTGATTTGATTACATGATAATTTTAAAGCATTTTTTTTCCTGTCCTCGCTACCCAGGCACTCCTTTTTGGCAGTAAACCTGTTGTGTTGGCTTCATGCTCTGATGAGGGTTTTTCAGTGCCTATTTCATGTAGCACCGTCATTTGAAACAGCAGTGAGCCATTATTCTCACAGTTTATTTGAGACTGATGTGCAAGACAAAGGAAAAGGTGTCAGCTGGAGGAAATGCTCCACAGCAGGTGGAGAACACATTATTGCTAACTTCATACAATAAAAATGCCTTTTGAAGGGTTTTCTAAAAGTCATACTCGCCCCCGTTCAGCAAACATCTCTGTGTATCATGCTTATCCTACTCAAAAACCCCCAAAAAACTAAAGAAGATTCATTACACTTATGCCAGCTTCTCCCTAGCACTCTGAGAGTTGATGCATTTCACAAGTCGTGGGAATTGTTGTCAAAATAGAGTAGCTGAAAGGATCCGCTACCTGCTGTGAAATATTCATGGGGAGCTCTCTTGCCAAAATTGTACCCCCCCTTAGCTCCCAGGGCCCAGTGGGGAGGGATGGCAGCTGCCCAGCCAGCAGTTCTCCAGCCTCCAGTGGTACAACTGAGCTGTGCTGGTGAGAGCTGACTTCACACATACATTCGTACCAACAGCAATTAAGTGCCTGCAGCCACAGGGCACCTTTGTTTTTTAGGCGTAATACACAGCAATACTAAGATTTATTACGTTTTTTTATGGAACACAAATGCACTTAAGAGGTTTAAAACAGGGTGACTTATACATGTAAATCAGACAACACTTGTCATGTTGTGAGGGTGAACAGATTTCTGTTCGAAGGACCTTGGCACTTTGCCATGAAGCTCAAGGCAGAGTGAGATGATCAGCAGGTTTTCTTGTTACAAAAATAAAACACATTTTGGCATGTTTTTACTATTTTGTCCCCCTTCATTACACAGAATGTACTGTGCAATTGGAAAGAAATTTGCAGCTGATTAATGCGTGTTATCATTAAAACTGGAAGGGAAAGAGAAAAAAGAAGGGCCAGGAGCTGCGTCTCTGAATTCTGTGTCCTCTGCAGGGAGTCACTGGCTCATGGAGCACAAGGTAGCTTGTGGTGGGAGCAGAAGAATGCAAAATGTGATCACCCAGGATATTTCCTTAACTAGAAATGTCCTTAGGAAGTCAATATCTTGCATGTATTTAGACCAAGGGAAAGTAAGAAGGAAAGTAAGACAGATAAAAGGGTACAATTAAAATCCTGTTGAGTTTAGCTTGCGTTCTGAGACTGACCTCAGTGCAGATGGGAGGGATGGACAACACCATGGGCAGTGAAGTGTGTAGTCTGAGTGTAGTACTGCTTGTAGGGTGTGGTTTGGGAAGCAGCTGGGATTGCCAGGGTAAAACTCACACTGGCCAACCCCTGCACTCTGTGTGTATGTTCCAGTTGCCTGTAGTGTAGCAGTCTGGGTTGCCATCTGAGAACTCCTGCTCAGTTTTATTCATGCTAGTTAACAAAAATTCTCTTGGTCACTTTTGGTTTTTGTATTTACTGTTTTAGCCTAAATAAAAGCAATGAAAAAATCCCCTTGAAATGTAAACCAATTGCTTGCTACATGCTTTATTTTTAAATAATGGAGGGTGGCTGAAGTGCTCACTTGTTGGGCATGTGAACCTTTGCATATAGGTGTGACATCAGAGGTACAGCCAGGAGTGCTGTGGTGAGCAGTCGGAGCTCCCTGTCGTGAGCACCAAACGTGTGTGATGTGTTTGAAGTAGTTGGGGGACCTTACATAGCAAAACCCTTCTCCCATACCAAAGGTTTCTAATTTCTAGCAGAGCATTGTCCTGTTACTGGGACTCGTTCCTGACTTTTCGAAGCTGGCAGGACGGGCTCATTGCACACTGAGGGGTTCTCTATGATTGTGGCCAGCTGGATGCCACCTGAATGCTTTTCCTCAGTGTCCTGTGTCTGCTGGCTCTGCCTGCTGAGCTCCCCCGCGGCGTTTGCCACGCTTTTGGTCCACGGCTCCTCGAGCTCTCGTTTGGCGGCCCTGCTCTGCTCCCGTAGGCGCTCGTGTCTCCGGCGGCACAGGAGGTGCAGGCAGCCGTAGAGCAGGACTGCAGCGATGATGAGGAGCAGCACGCTGCTGGTGAGCCAGATGCCCAGAGCCAGCTCTTTCTTGGTGTTGCTCACGGATGCCGGGTCTCGTTCCAGCGTGTTGAAAACTCGGCACTGGTCGCTGGAGGGGTTCGCGGACTGGCAGGTCACGCACATGATGTACGTCGTGAGGGGAGTCAGGTTCTCAACAACAAAGGAGGAGCGGGTGGTGGGCACCCTCTCCTCCTTCTGAAAGCTCTTTTTGGAGTAGCTGGACAGCATGCTGTTCCAGTTAGGGTGGTACATGATGCTGTAAAAGCTGTCAACACAACTGGCCATTTTTGGCCAAATTACCACTGCCGTGTTTCCCGTGATGTTTTGGATGGTTATTCCCATCAGGATGTTGCTTGGGAGTCTCTTTCTCTCTTGATGCTGATCTCCCTGTGGAAAGGGAAGATGTTCTTTGGAGGTAACTGAGAGGCAGCAGTACTGAGGATGTTGTGTGGATCTTAATCGTAGTGCTCTGTAATGTAGGAATGGAGTTTGTTAGGAAAGTGCTCTCATCTTTGGTACTGCAGTGTAAAAATGGGAATGAAATTTCATACACTTTGGGATGTTTTAAAATGTGTATTTCTTTTCCAAGTGAAAGGATAAACATAAACCTAGAGAAATTCAACCAGAGCTGCTGCCTGTACAAGTGACCAGTTGTATCTTGAGACATGGTGAATTTTTGCAGAATTTGCAATTGGGGAATCACTTCCTTTCACATTTTTTTTCCCAGGTGATTGTAAGAAAATGCAGCAGTTGTTTTTTTTTTCTCTAGTCTGTATATCTTACATTTTTTGTTAAGTAGCAAGAGGGGTTGCCAGGAGTGGATATTGAGGGATAAATGCCTCTTCCATCCACAAGTCTTTATTTTTGCCAGTCACAATCAGTTGGAAAACAAAAGAGTGCATGGACACATGGCCAGGTATTATTTTGTCTCCAATATCTTACATTAGGTTCTCATTCACAAGTATGCACAGGAACACAACCCCTATGGAGACAAACTGAGAGAGTTGGAGGCTGTTCAGCCTGGAGAGGAGAAGGCTCCAGGGAGCTCTTACAGCACCTTCTGGTATCTAGATACAGCTGGATACAGCCACACAGCTAGAGAGGGGCTTTTTACATGACCACATAGTGACAGGACAAGGAGGAATGACTTCAAGCTTGGAGAGGGTATATTTAAATTAGATATTACTAATAAATTCTTTACTGTGAGGGCAGTGAGGCATTGGAATGAGTTGCCCAGAGAAGCTGTGGGAGGTGCCCCTGCCTGTGGCAGGGGTGTTGGAGCTAGGTGACCTTTAAGGTCCCTGCCAAGCCAGACTGTTCTGTGATTCTGTGGTACTCTCCATGCTTTGCTGTTAGGTTGCACATCTGTAGCCACTGCAGCTACACTGCGGCAGTGGCTGGGAACACTGTACATCGGTGGTATCGGCACCACAGTATTTAGCCTTGATGCCAGTCAGCCTCTTGGAGAAGCTTTCTCAAGCTTAGTGAAACACAGCTTTCACTGTAGCCTACCTTTTGGATAAATAGTGGGGATTTAAAAAAATTACTAATGCTCTTTTCTGTTCTAAGTCATTTTATGTAATCCCATAGTCTGTCTGCCCTGAATTTATACTCTTCCTCGTCCTCAATTCAAATTGGAAAATCTGCCTGTATTTTGACATTGTAAATAGTGAAAGGAAAATTTCTGCAATTGTCTAAATTCTATTAAAGAATATATAATAACAACCAGTGGGTATTTTCACTTGTTTGGCTTGGGTTTTATGCTTTTTCTGTTGTGATGCTAACTTTTAAAAAAGGGCTTACCTCAGCAATTTAATCTGATTCCTTAGTTTGATCTTCAGTTTCCAGTGGCACTCATGGAAGTTTTTTTCCACTTTGAAAGTTTCTCACTTTTTTTATGACTATAAATGCCCATGACAGGAGCACTCTATTTCATTCTTTATGACTTCACTATGAAAATGAATTTTTTTTTTAAGATCAGGTTTAAAATGTTACATTTCCTGGCTAAATAACAATTAATTACTGAAAGTTCTCCTGAGGAAGAAAGCCTGTAAGATTTGCTCATAACATATTCTGAAATGATTCTGTAATATTTGTATTTTATACTAGATAGGAGACTGGGAAAATGTATATTATTTTAATGGGATTTAGATTGTGACATTACATTAATAGTAGGAATTCTGTGCCTATTTATGTCTGAAAATTGTTGCTCAAGGCTTTTGGGTTATACTTACTGGGAAGTAGAAAGAAAAATATGTATCTTTATTTTCATGACAATGTAAACCCATGGATATGACTGATCTGGGTAGATGCTGTTTTTCTGATTCTGTGGTAAGTGCACCCTTGTTAATGCAGCAACAATATAAAGGAACTGAGTTTGCTATCAGATAAACTTATTAAACAGACACATTTTGGCATCTACCCAACTACTGCAGATATTAAAATAGGATGCATTAATGAGATCAGAGCTTTTACTTGCTCAGTTACCTTCTCTTTGGCTGGTAAATCTGTATTACTTAAAATTATAAACTATTTCTTTTAGAGAACATTTCCTCACACAGCCTATAAACAATAGTTTCAACAGTTTAATCCTCATAGCATTTTGTAAGTAGAATGTTTGAACTATAATTAAATAACAGTAATACATTTCTATTGTTACAAAACATCACTAGAAAACACACAATTACTGACATGTGAATGTTTGGAGAAGCCATCTGATGTTTTATGGATCATAAAGTCAGTACTTACCGTTGCTCCCTGACGGAAATTCCAGAACAGAATTTCTTTACGGCGATGCTGCTGTGAAAATGTTACAAACACCAAATTTTTTGTATCCCTTTCTACATGAATTATTTCCTGACTGATCTCTGTTTGCCAGTTTTGCTTTTTCTTCTCAGATTCTCTGGACTGAATTCTCATTGCTTGGTGATTTCAGTTTTTTTCCCCCGATGCTGCTGGTGGCATGGTTTCTTTGTCTCTTCCACTTAAATTCATGCAAGAGCACATCTTGTCTAAAGATGCTGTTGCCTTGTTTTTCAAAGACCACACAGGAGAAAAAGAATAATGCCTTTTCCCCCCTCTCTTGCTTGCCTCCCCTTGGCAGTCTGTGCCTGAGCATCCCTGTTATATACTCTTGTGTGTGGACCAGTGATGCCGTGAGTGATTAATGTTAGCACTTTGATGACATCAGCAACTAACAACTCTTTCTCTTTTTTTTTGATTTAAGTAGAGGAGGGAGCAAGTATAGCTTAAAAAATAATGAACAGCAATTTCCCTTCCCTCCCTTTTCACCCCACCCCCCTCTAGTTAGTGGCTTCTTCCCTAAGGATTTTATGCCTTTGTGCCTCACTGGGGGGGAAGTGGTATTGGTGTGTAGTGGTGTTTTCTAAATCTCTTGTTACAGTTTAGAAAGATCCACTAATCCAACGTTTACAGGTGGACTGTAAATTTTGGATACTTCCCCCATGAGGTTTACATGAAAGAAAGATGTATTTTTAGATTGGCTGGCTTCTTCTCATTATGTATTGGCAAGGTTTTTAAATACTGAAACCATATTTTTAGCTTGCTTTTCTATGACAAATTCCTGCTGTGCAAAGAGAGGTTCCCTCCCCTTAACCTCAAGGTTTTAACCTACTAAAGTGAAAATCTGCAGGTGCTGTAGCTGAAATAGATAGTTCTGACAGATTTGTTGTAGGAGACCTACCTAATTGGAAACAACAAAACCAAAAAATGAACTCTCATCTTTTAGGGGCATTTGTATAAATCCTTAGTGTATCAGGACATTCATCTGCACATATGTTCCTAAGGTTTTACCAGTTCTCTCTGCTGTCATTGCCCCAGACCCTGTTTTTGTATGTGGAGAGCTGGGGAAATGCACAGGTTGTACTAGAGAGATACAGCTTTAGGTGTCCCCTGGTGGGACACATTTGGAGTTTGGCCTTTTAGCCAGCTCTGATGTAGCAGCAGGACTGTATTATATACTAGGATTCTAATAGTTATCCAAGTATCTATTTTAGTTTGCATCTAGAATACAATTTAAATTTCTAAGGCCTCAGCTGGAAACTGGTGTTTACATAGAGACATACATACAGTATAAATAAAACTGTGCATATTCTGAAGATGATTTTTCAGTCCTTTTATGAGAATAAAATCCTTCAAGAGCTTGGTAGAGTTTTCTGACTTGAATTCCTACTATCTTAATGCCTTGTATTACAGTATCTGGTGTTGACTCGCATGGGTAACTGGGGCAGGATCTGCACTGAAGGGAATGTTCTTCCTGGAAAATCTTCTGTTGCAGCTCTGTGTGAAGCTGAAAGTGTAATGATGTGCTGTATTCCTTGTGTGTATTAGAGAGAATGAAACTGCAAAGAACTAAAGGAAGCACAACAGTCCCTTCTGTAAGAAAGGTGGCTGAGACTCCCACTAAGATTAAATTTCAGGGTATTAGAACAACCTGCTTGCAGAAGTGGAGGATGCTAAGTTAACCAGCTCCTCTCTTATCTGCAGCTTCAGCAAACAGCTCCTAAATCCCCACATCACATCAGTCTGTACAGCTGTGTTCACTTTCATAGCAATAAACATGACTATGACAAAGCACCTGGTCTTATTTATATGAGTCTTAAAGAATTTCCATGAAGTTAGATCCCAGACTTAGGGGTTTTTTTTTGATCTTCTGTACAGTGAAGGGATTTGAAAAAGAAAGATCCTTATTAATTAGTTGCAGAGAGCAGTAACTGCAGAAGGCTTTTTTTTTTTTTGTAGTTGAGTACTCAGAAACTTAAAACACTTATTATGAAAAGAAAATTGAAGTTTTTTTTTTCAAGATGTTTAGTGCAGAAAATGGAAGATACAGGAATAGAAGCTGTGCTTTCAATTCAGGGATCTGGACATGGCATTGTCTGCTTTTACCCTTTTATACTTGTGCAAATAGAAAAGTATAAAGGAGAAAGTGTTTGTGGCTTTATAAATAATAAATGGAAGATGTCTGCTTAAAAAAAAAAAGTTCACAAATTTGTCTTGCCAATAGAGAGATTTTTGTTGAAGTTCCTGCCTTACAAATGAGAAACTTTGTATTTAAATTTCTTTCAGAGAAAGATAGTGAGATAGAAAGTTTTTATTTCAATTTTAATGTGCTTTAAAATGTCATTTTAATTACATTTTTATTGACATACAGGCAGACAACATTTTCATTAATCATATCTTTTTTTCTTGTTTTAGGCATTGAATTTGGCATATTCCAGCATTTACAGCAACTACAGGAATTTTGTTGGCCCCCCTCATTTTAAAGTCATCTGTAGACTTCTTGGATATCAGGGCATTGCTGTGGTGATGGAGGAGTTGCTGAAAGTTGTCAAGAGCCTGGTATGCTAATTGTCTTTATTTTTCTGCTAGTCCAAATGGTTTCTTATAGGAGATGTCTCAGGAAAAACAAAGTGAAAGTGAGATCCTTGATAAAAGAAATGATAATAACTTCCACTGAAGTTCAGTATAAGCTGTGCTTGACAAAGTACTCAGTGTCTTTTGTGAGCAATAGAAGATGTGCCTTGGTGGCCTGAGCTGTATTTTGAAAACTTTGAATTCTTCATTGGAGATCAATTTAATTTGTGGTGACCTGAGCTGTAAGGGCCTAGGTAGGCTCTGCAAAAGTATGAATATTTTAAATCTGTTGATTTCAACTTAAAGACCTGTACTGTACCTTGACTTCCTTGGTATTTTTTGAGAACAGCTATAGTGTACTTTCTGCCTGGCACCTAACTTCAGGGCTCTCATTAATCACTTTGTCACTGATAGAAGACTCCTTAACAACAGGAGTTTAACCTCTGTGCTTGATTAGCAGTGCTGCTCAGGCCAGTTTTGGGTATCCTGTATTGGAAAGAGCCTTTCCTGTAACTGGGAGGAGGTTGGGGTGCTGGCTGTTTGCTATACTATTAGAATCTATATATACAGCCATAATGCACTGCAGTTAATTTAAGCCAAAGAAATTATATTTTCCTCCCTGTTGCTTGTAGGAGCATGCTGCCAAAATAATCCAACTGTGGTATTCATAATCGTACTGCAGGCACTTGACACATTTGGCAGTTTGTTTACAGTAATTCCCACAATGTTCTAAGTATGTTTTTGATGTTCTAGAAAGGGTGAATCCTGCTTGAAAAGGTGCTGTAGTTTAATCTCTGGAAAGAGAAAGGAAAAGGGAAAGAGGAAAACATGTATATTTCCAGGGTTTGAGTGTCAAGTGTTGGGTTGCTTGAGAGGGGTTTTTTTATAACTTAGTAGTAAAGTGTCTCAATCCATTAAAGGTAGCATTGAACACTTGGTCATTTATAAAGGAGGTTAAAGGGCCTGGGGGAACATATCCTGCCAGTGCTTGATGCAGATGCTCAGAAGTGGGGGACAGATAAGAGGGAGGTGTCTAGTGGGGTAGGAAGACAGGATGACTGAAGACTGGGACTGTCTCAACTGGGAGGTCCAGAAAAACCAGTTTGGGCTGTTGCAGCCATTCCTAATCATAAGGGTTTTTTCATGTTGCTTTTGAATGCATTCAGATGCTTTTTGAATGGTTTTGAAAGCATTCAAATGCAACTTTTTAACCAAAAACCCAGAAGTTAGGCAGTGAAGAGTCTGTAAGAGAAAAAACATGTTTTCCTCTTTTTTACCTTCTTGGCCTTAGCTGTTGTGCCACTCTTCTTGTACAAAGGTGGCTAATGCCATGTGAATCCTTTTAATTTGAAAAAGTCATCTTTTTAAAGATGATGGCTGTCAGAATTAAATGCAAGATTTTTAGAGCTGCTTCAGTTCAGGTGTAGTTGGAATGCAATTTGTTGTAAAGTTCCTTAATTCAGCAACACTGACACATTTACATCCATCTGTTTTCTCTTAGTTACAAGGGACCATTCTTCAGTATGTCAAGACCCTAATGGAAGTGATGCCTAAGATCTGTAGGCTACCAAGACATGAGTATGGTTCTCCAGGTTAGTTTGTGTTTGATGTTACCTTAGAAGCTTTAATAAGATGATTCTAACCACTGTCTTCTGAATCTTTTATATCTCTGTTTTTCTCTCCCTCCTTTTTGTCTTGATAATCAATTTTTAGTCTGGCTTTATTTTTCTTTGTTTTGTTTTGTTTTTCCCATAACAAGAATCATTGAATGCTGTGCTTTCTGAAAGTACCTAATAAAGTTTTAAGACTTTTGTGTGTAGGGCCAAAAGGATGACAATTTGTGTAGAAACAGCCTTATGACATAATTGATCTTGAGCTGGGATGTCCACAATAGTTTCTATTTCTAGTCTTATAAGTATGTTGAGCTTTTCCCTCAGCAAGTTAGCCTGTCACTTTTTTTCTGTTTAAATGTCTAATTTAGATAACCCAGTTCTCTGGAACAGCTTCCTTTTCCTTTGCCCTCACCAAATGCAAGATAAAAGGAATGATACTGCTGGGAGGCAAACTGGTCCTGCCAGAATAGTTATGTCTGAGGCTTGTGTGGGGTGCATCTTAGCCTTTCAACAGGAGGTGTGACAGTTGCAGAAAAAGAAATGGCATTGAAAGCTGCTTGCCACTATGGAGAAATAATTGGCTAATTAGTATTTATCACATTGTTCACTGAAATTCTGAATCTGCTTCCCCCTTCAAAATATTCCTCCTCCACAACTTCTAATTAACACAAATTAGTCCTTCCATGTGCCACCCACCTCCTGAGTTTATTTTTCCAGAGTCACTTCGTTTTATTAAATGCCACTCCAACTGGAATGAGGTTGGGTTTTTTCTGCTTCCCACAGCTTGCTTGACGTTCATTACCAATGTTAAACGAAATTGAGGTCTTACTAAGTGTTTCCTTCCTGTTTTTCTCCCTGGAGCATAGAAATGGATGAATCATGATAGTTAGGAGTATAAAAATAACCTCTCTGAGGCTTTTAGCCGTTCACTGAGGTCTGACTGCAAAAGCAGTAGGTATTCTCAAATACAGATAATGCATCCCCAGGATCTGCAGTGCTACAGGTGACATTGGAAGCTTGCCAGAAATCCTCACCTGTAAGGGCTAAATATTTGGCAGGAGATGCCCAGGGATTTTAGGAGAAACCTTTCTCTTAAGGTTGAAAGACAATCCATCCTATAGGAAAGGCAGAACTTTACTGGTGCAATGGTAACAAACTGTTTTGATCTCATATTTACTCTTCCAAAAGAAATACCACAGGTACCGAGAAATGAAAGAAACTCTTCGTTTTACAATGGAATATCATACTTAGTTTTAGAATTGGACTGGATCTGAAAACCCTGTGTGATTCTCTGCTCCTTCACTGCCCCTGTTCCTGTCAGGTTTTGCCTTAACACTTGTAGTTTTCCTGTTCTGAACTATTTCTAGCAGTGGACACGTAATAACCCCTGGAGAGCCTCTTCCAAGAAAGGCAGAGACAGCCTTTACAGCACTGTCATGCCATCTCTCCCTTTCCTTTCCAAGTCACCAGACAGAAAAGGCTTGTGGAAGATCAGGACACCTCCATCCCTCTCTCACATCATGGAGAAACTGCCCTGTGCTCTCTGACACCTCCCCATCACAGAGCTGTCTGCCCTTGGAGCAGCACTGGCTGATAAAGGAAAGTGTTCCCTGTGATGAGGATGTGCTGTAGATTTTAGCCTTCATCTGGAGAGGAACTGCCAGACTGTAGAAGGGCAGGCTCAAAGCATGCTTCCTTTGAGTCACTGTCCTCTCCTTACTCTGCTAAATTTCCTCTAGCAGTCTTTGCCACACCTTGTTTATGTGTTTTGTCACAGAAAACGCAAGCCAATACACACCAACTGTTGTCTGTTCCCTCCTCTGCCTCCAAAAGCTTCCTCAGAAGTTATTAGTTGTAGTAGTAAGCCTGAGAGCTGTGGGGTGTCTGTGTGCTGCTTCTGTTCTTTCACAACAAATCATGTAATAACTTCTTTTTAACTGTCACAACCTACATATGCACACCAAAACTGTGATTCCAGTCTTTAGATGAAATATGTAGATTCTCATCTATCTTGAGGTAACATGCATTTATTAATTCAGAATTAAATTCCTGAGTCCATTCTCCACGTGCAAAGTGATTTAAGCATGCTCAGTAAGTAAGCATCTAGGTGTTTCTTACACTTCAGACTTTTAATTTTGAGAGTTTTGTTTGGACTCTGCTGATTGCAATTCCTTGGCCCCTACATAACCAGCCTTCTAGACTTGTGGATTTCTAAATGGTGATTTATTGCTGCTAAAAGGAGCAGGGTACAGACAGTGGCATCAGAGTTGTTCAGGACTCCTCTTTGCCAATGGGTTTGTTTCCATAGGAACAGTCTAAAGCAGTGGGGAACTTGTCCATGTTGTAGTCATAAAAATATTTGTCTAAAAATATGTTAAGCATAAGGATTTTTAAAGGGACCTTTTAAAGTTGCTAAAGATCTTAAAGGAATATTTTCCATGTAAGAGTTTAAACTTGAGTTTTCATTTTGGAGGAAACATTTTCTTCTGCTATTTTTTGAGTATTTGAACATGTCATTCCTGCTTTTGATGAATGAGTATCCTGCCACTCTGAAGTATCATTAAATACTGTGAGGAAAAGTAGTTTGTCAGCTCTGCTGTGAGATGAGACTTTTGTCAGTAATATACCACCCCTCCAGAAGAATTTTTTTAAAAAATCAATGACCTTAGCAAGGTATAAACTTCATGAGAAAGTAGCCAAATTGCGTATTTTTTCCTAAGCGTAACATTTCCACATTTCTACTTTAAAAAAAAACCAAACCAACGGACAACAACAAAACCAAACCAAAGAAACAGAACACTCAAAACTGGTGCAGAGCAATCTGGCAAAACCCCCACTCTTCCACACCTTCTTTTTCTGGAATGTTTCAGGTCAGAGTCTGATAGGAACAGGAGCAAGCCTGGGCTGGGAACTGTGGGGAAGGGCAGCAGTGGCTGGAGACTGCAAGGGAAGCATCACTTGGGGCCTAGCAGAAGGGTTGGTAATTCTACCTGTTATCCCAGGCTTTTGATCAAACTTGGATAAGGAGGAGAATAATTTAAGTGAGGGCACAATGGCTTAAGTCACCATTGGATGAAGGAAATTTCATAGGTCTTCCTGAAACCTGTCCATTGGAGAAAGATTTGGAAGGGCATCACAGACTATTTGAAAGAATTTAGGGGAAACCCAGGTCACCTTGATGATTTTGAGAGGGCATTAAGGATTCATTTGATACACAGAACAATGGAATATTTCTTTTTAGCAAAATAAACAAGTGCACAGGCTCCATGGTTATAATTCCTGGATACATGTATATGCTTAAACCTGATGAATATTTACATTGAAGGGAACAAATGGCAGCACTGTTGATATGCAAAGTTAATGATGTCTCTTATAAGCCAGAGAAGTATTTGGATGCAGCGTTTGAAGGTATCTTTGAAAGTGAACATAAACTAAAGGTCATTGTAGCACTCAGGTTCTTGGGAGCAGCTTTGCTATTTCAGGTTAGTAGATGTTATTTGATAATAGTCAAGTCAGTTCTTTGCAGAAAATAACTCAAAACACAACTAGACCAAGAATTATAATCAAGATCCAGTTTGTTTGTAGTCAGAAATTCAGTTCTAGGATTAATAGCTCATTTTTGTCCTAACCTTTTAGGTACCAGAGTTGTTAGAAGCTCTGGAACATGTTTGATTTCAGTCTGTAGGTGTGAATTGAGGAATGCAAGGTGACCAAAGTGAAGGAGTCCAACCAGCTTTGAGTTTGTTGATTTGCTCTGACTTCCTAAATTAATCAGTGTACAGTCTGCACAGCTGAAACTTGGCATCTGCTGTGTGAGTGCTGCTGAGATAGGATTTTGGAAGCAGAGAGGAAACCTAATCCTTTACTAATCTTTTGTACTTTACTGGATCTATTCTATATCAACAATCTTTGCTTCTGTTGAGATCTGTGTAAATCAGAAACTGGGATTATAAGATCAATTATTATGACACCTAATGTCCCATCTGCAGGAATAGAGGGATTTAATTAAAACTTTCTTGGAGAGGAGGAGAAAAAAACCTTGATTAATTTACCTTGCAAAGTTCTGCATATATATAACTAATTCAGTAACTTAGGAATTCCACCCACAAACAGAGTTAGAGGAAGAAGGAAGATTGCAAGCAACTAAGTGAAATTAATCTTCCTAAGACACTTGTTCTTCTTCCAGGGCTTTAGTAGACATGCATAGTCTTTCATAAAAATACACTTCTGTGTACTGTGCACGAAAGTGTAATTTGGAATGGCATTGCTCAAACCTTAATGAAAACATGCTGATGTATTTCTGCCACAGGACTCCACTGGGGAGCAGATTGGTCTTTCATCAGAAATAGCCTGTGTAGCTCTGTAAACTTCCTTCTGTTTTGCTGGTAAATCAAGCTCTTGATCTAAAGGAATGATGATGGCAGCATTTGGAACACCTGCATGCTAAGTACTGGCTGTCAGATTTGCAAAATAATATCACAGTTTGTTCATGAATGTGTGTGTGGGTGCATATTTATTTATCTGTATAGAGAGACTGAGGCTTTGAGTGAAGAAATAAGGAACTTTGTTTAGGAATTTGAGAGGAGCTCTGTCACCTGGAGTGACTGTAAAAGACAGTAAGTAATTTTTATGGTATGAATCTCAGGCCTCTTTGACTTCTACTCTCCTGCTGCTTTTGGGTGAATTTCATGTCCCATTTTGGTTTCAGTCACACTTGTGGTATGAGTTTCTTGTTTCTGGTCACAGTTCTCTGTGCTTTCCTGGTTTCTCTCTGTGCCATCCTACTCCTTTATATTTGCTTTAGGTGACATGGCTAATTCTCAGGATTTCACCACCCTTGAAAAAGTATTTCTCATCTTTCCAGATGTCAGCGTTTTTTCTGAAACTCCCCACAAAATCCCCAGGCTGGGTAGGGGATTGAGTGGAGTCTGAAAACCCTACTCTTTTCCATCCCTGTCATGCCTGATGGTTGTTTCCATGTTGCAGCAGCAGAATCCTCCTTGCTGTTCTGCTCAGCTTGTGTTTCTCAGCCAGCTGCTCCCCACCCACCACACAAGCTGAAGGGAAGAGCATGTCTGTGGCCATGCATGTCACCAATATCCTGTTGGCTCACACAGGGCTTTCTCTCCATGGTGACCCTGTGGGGAAGTCTGCAGTTCCTCATGGTGTTTCAGAGAGTCTTCCAGGCCTTCTGTTGGTTCACCATCAACCTCTGTGTATGTGGCACAGATCATAAGACCAAAAACATTGGTAGATGTTCTAGTTTGATTTCCTCTGTGGCACAGACTTAAGTCCAGGAGAACATGTCAGACTTTTGTTTTTGCAGAAAGTCTTGGAATGAGGAAAGTATTTGACTTCTAGCAGTTCATCCTTAGAAGACTTTTCTTTCTAGATGTAGAAATCCTTTCATCAACAAACACAAAAGAAATACTAGGGTGTGTAACTAAAACACACTGTGGGTTTGTGATAAAGCTGATTTCAGTTCCCTAGCTTTGCATTTTCTTCCATCAAAAACTTTTTGGGGAAAAATTTTCAAACTTTTCAGTCTCATCTTTAAAATGGGAGTCCAAGTATTCAGCACTGCAGCATCCCATTGCCATGGTGGGCAGGTGTGCTTAAAATTGCAAACACAAGTGTTCACTGCTCCTCACACACCTGGGGACTGTGCCTGGCTGGTGTCCTGCAGTGTTCAATGAACACTGACAGCCTTTCCCACAGCTTTTCCATTCCACAGTCCCTGTGTTGTGGGGAGGAGGGAATTTGGGATGTGCTGGCATTGTTTGCTTTTCAGCTAGTTGTAAATGTGTTACCTTGGAATAAACTAAGCTCAGCAAGCACTCACTATGACTAACCCTTCTCCATCAGTTTTTGAGTTCTGTTTTTCTCCCAAATCACCAAAGTTAGGTCTGAAATTCACCTCCACTGGATGCATGTGGGAACACTCATTTGCTGTTAATTATCTGCTGACTAACAGTTCTTTAAGATGTAACAGCCAGCCCTGCATCCCCTCATCATGCACTTGGCTGATGTTGTGTGTTACTCATTTTGATGATGTGAGGCTCTCTGTAGAAGTGTGTGGGTTATCTACATAGTTCTTTCCTTTGCTGTATGTTTTCAAGTTCCTCTGCTGAATTTGAGGGATTTCCTTGGAAGAGATACCCTGCAGGCTGGATTTCATGTTTGTGTGCTCTCTCCAGCCATTGCCTCACTGGGTATATAGCCAAGTATGATCTCCTGCATGGGAAGTGTTCATCAGTTGTGTCAGAGGAACTCAGGGGAAGGTGCTGAAGGGCATCTGTGTTCTCTTTTCTTGTCTTCTCTCAGTTGCTTTAGATGCAGTTGAGTGGAGATTTATTTGGCTTAATTCAGTGTAATGGAAATGAACTGCCATGTGCAGCATGCAATTTGAAAGCTTTTTATGATGCATTTTCTTCTCAGTCGACTGTTTTGGTGGCTTTTTAGAAGGGCCAGGCTTGTGCAGAAAGATGGAGAAATGCTGCTAAAAGTTAACTTTCAAAAAGCCAAAGAGCTGCCTGACCTGCTGTAGTTCTCTGCTCTTCCTCTCCCATCCTGCACATGGCTTTAACCTCTGAAAGGTAACCAGACTGGGTCTTTGCAGAAGCTGCTGAGCCTGTGGTTTCTCTCTAACCAAAGGACTGTGCAGCCTTTCTGGGGCAGGAGGGTAGGGAGCTGGAAGTCCACCAGCATGTGACGCATCACTGTTGTTCAGGAGAAGTTTGATGGAAAAAACGTATGTTTATGTAAATTATGTGGGTTTGAAAATCGTAATTTTAGCTGGTTTTTAACAGCTTTTGGCAAAACTTTGACAGAAACTGTGTTCTGTTTGTGCTTGTCAGCAGGATCTGGTGTACCCTTGCCAACAGAGCTTGATTTGTGATCTTTGTGTTTGCTTCGAGATGTCACAAATCACCTCTGGCCCCACGGCACTGTCAGAGTAGTAGCCTGAACCTAACCCTGTTCCCTGTATCTTAGCTCTCTGCTCCTTTCTGACTCTGTCATCCATGAAAATTGCAGCTGTGGATTGAGTGTGTCAGGTGGTGCAGCAGGTTGGGGAATGGTGGCTGGAGAAGGGCTTAAAGCAGATGAGAGCGCTAGTGTCTCTTCCTGCTTCTGGGTATTTTTTCTTGCCTCCTATACTGGCTCCCTTTTCCAGGAGTGAAAAGTTAGGCACTCCATTTGCATGATTTATCCAGGTCAGTGCACTGGCTTAACACTTCATAACCTCTTGAGTTTTAATGCTTTTAAATGCTGCTCCTTTCAGTTTCCTCCAGGCTGCATGTCTGGAGATAAAATCTCATGTGCTGATACATGGAGAGGGAACTCTAAACCTGCACCCTTGGTTATTTGTATTCTCAAACAGTGTATGGATGCACATTTGTGCAACCTTTGAATAGACAAATTGACTAGAAAATCAGAGGGCTTTTGAAGCAGAAATTAAAATTAATCCTGATCTCTGTGACTCTTATTCACACAGCCAGGATCTTTTATCTGCTTTCCTGAGGTAACAGTGTGCCTGTGTGGTCGTCACTAGATTTTTTTTCTGCGTCCTGAGACTTGTTTTTTCACTTCTCTTTGGATTCCAGGTATCTTGGAGTTTTTTCACCATCAGTTGAAGGACATTGTTGAATATGCAGAACTGAAGACTGTCTGCTTCCAGAATTTACGGGAAGTGGGAAATGCTGTCCTGTTTTGCCTCCTCATTGAACAGAGCCTGGTAGGTGCCTGCTGTGCTAGTTTAAAATCCATCTGTCTCTCAAAATGTACTCTCATATTTTTGTTACTAACGTCATCAATAACAAGGTTGAAATCTGTGAGTTTACTGTTACTGATGGGCAGATGGGTAGAAACAGTTCCCTGCACTCATCCCTTACAGTCTCGCAGGGGCTTTGGTGTCTGTTAGATACTGTGATGCCTGACTTGGCTGGGTGAGAGACGTTGCCTCTTGCGTGGTACCTGAGGATCTGACATTGCAATCTTCACCATAAATTATAATCACATATGGCACTCCTGCAGCCAGTCTTTATGTCAGGGAGTTGTGCATCTGGTACTGCTGTATTCCTCTCCTGCATGTCATTCCTGTTGAAGTCTGAAACATCACAAGGTTAACATGGATATCCTCCTTGCTGCTTGGCTGGCTGGCAGTGGTGCAGAAATTCACTCATCTGTCCTAACTTGAACAAAACTGTGAAACATGTCAGTCTTTCAGCTGCTTCTGATATATCTAGATATACCTTATACTGTGCAAACCTGCCCACTGCTGGGGGCACAGTGCTACAATTGATCTTTATCCCTACCTCCAGTTCTCTTTTCCCACCCTTCTTCCATTACTAGTTATTACTATTTGCTATTCAAACAAGGTGGCCAGGCCTGTAATTTCTTTGTTTTCAATGCTTTTGGGTGCTTACAGAGGAAAGGTGGGCACTGATAATGGATCAGAACAGCAACAGGTGTGCTGGCTTCCCTTTCTTTACCTGCCTGGTGCTGTTGGATCTTGGGTGGAGGTGTCTCTTCCTGCTGTGCATACTGCACCCTGCCCAGGCTGTGCAAGCTCAGGGTGCTGCTGAGGTTGGGCAGCACGCAGAGATCTTTGCTGACTGCAAACCTCATTTCCTCAGCAAGCTGGCTGGGGGCCTGCTGTTGGACAAAAATAACCCCTCATGGAAGGCTCCTTCTCTAGGGTGTATTAAAGCTGTTGGTGTTAGATAAGGTAATGAAGACATGCTGTTCCTCTGAGTTCCTACTCGTGGTGTTGGAGGATCCCTCCCTCTTGGGGGAGAGTAATGGAAGGGCCAGGTGACAAGCAGCAAGCCTGTAGTCAATAATGGCACAGCTGAAACAGAATGAGAAGCTGGATTACTTTGGATTCAGGCTGAGTGGGTGTGTGCTGAAAGGCCAGGCAGGTGAGAGCCCTCACTCCCTCCTGGGAGGATTGAGGGTGTACCAGAGTGGCACCAGCATGGAGCTACCTTCTTTGGGACACCACTGAGGTTACCCTTTCCAGTCATACATCCCTGCTTGCTGCCTGTTTTTCCACTGTGGTCATCCCTCATAACTACTCTAGACTTTAGCACAGTGCAAAGTGTAATTCTGAGTGTATCTGTGATAGTCTTGTTCACCCTGACTGCCTAACACATGCATTTCTCTGGTTGCCATCAAGGAATTAGACCTGGAAAAGGCACCTGAGCCCCAGCACCCTAGCCTTGCTGAGAGTATGGATGATAACCAGTTTTTCTAATA
Organism: Notiomystis cincta; assembly: GCA_013398075.1. Taxonomy (NCBI): domain Eukaryota; kingdom Metazoa; phylum Chordata; class Aves; order Passeriformes; family Notiomystidae; genus Notiomystis; species Notiomystis cincta. The sequence goes on from VZRX01012158.1 coordinate 259,382, forward strand.
TTAGTGTTGAGGGATTACAAATTAGTAGGGTCTCTGCTTCAAAAATGAGGAGAGGGTCTCAGCAAAGTCATGCATCTGCTTCTGGTCATCCCTGTATTTTCTCTGTGTGTATGCACAGGAGCAAAGAAACAGGAGACATCTGTCTTTCTTTCCCCTGTCCCTAAAGATCTAAAATACTTCCTAAGACATGGTTCTTTGCTGCTGTCATGTGTCTCAGCCTGCCTGGCAGGGAGATGCTCCCACCACGATAAGCTCCATTAGGATAATGGGTCGTGGCTCTGGTAAAAATAACCAAGCAGTGAGTCATCTTCTTCCCCTTTTTGTCTGTGCAGGAACTGTCTGCCACTTTCCCACCGAAATTACTCGTTCTGCATTAGTTTATTGAATATATAGCCTGTCCTTTATGAACTGCCAGCTGAGGGTGAGAGGGCAGTCGCTGGAGTTTATTCGGGAGTTCCGAAGAAGAGAGAAATGGGGAGAAATGAAGAGGTCTTTGGGAGCGATCCGTGAGGAGAGGCAGGGCTGGAGCGGCTCCCTGCGCTGGTGACAGAGGCCCGCTGCCCTCTGGTGTTTGTGCAGTGGCATCGCCCGCGCTTGGAATCCCGTGGAGGGGGGGTCTGGTGTGGTTTGGGGATTGATGCTTCTGTCCTAAATGCCTCTCGTTTTCTTTTTGTCCCAGTCTCTGGAGGAAGTGTGTGACCTGTTGCACGCAGCGCCGTTCCAAAACATCCTGCCCAGGGTTCACGTCAAAGGTATCTGCAAAGTGAAAATACCTTCCTTGGGTAATGCTTTCCCCTTCCCCTTCCTGCTGCTGTGGTTTCAGTAACCACCTGCAGCCACCCTTTACCACAGAGCTGGTAATTACAGGACAGAGCTATCAGATCCAGGCCTGTTTGCCTGGCTGAAAAATCTTTCCTGGCGATGCTCTGTGCAGATTACAAGGAGAAGAGGAGGAATGCCATGACAGGGAAAAGCAGGATGGATGCCCAGGGCTGNCACGTCAAAGGTATCTGCAAAGTGAAAATACCTTCCTTGGGTAATGCTTTCCCCTTCCCCTTCCTGCTGCTGTGGTTTCAGTAACCACCTGCAGCCACCCTTTACCACAGAGCTGGTAATTACAGGACAGAGCTATGAGATCAGATCCAGGCCTGTTTGCCTGGCTGAAAAATCTTTCCTGGCGATGCTCTGTGCAGATTACAAGGAGAAGAGGAGGAATGCCATGACAGGGAAAAGCAGGATGGATGCCCAGGGCTTTGTGGGTGTAGTGAGAGGATTTTTTGAAGCTGCTGTTTAGCTTATAGAATTCTCAGTTAAACGGGGTAGTTTTGATCACATGGGGTGTAGGGAGTCTGTCAGCAAGTAAGTAAATAAAAATGGTCCCTGAAGATTTTTCACATCCTTTTCACTAAACTGAGCATGAATATTTGCAGGATTGCTTCTTATGGTAGCTGCTCTCCTCATCTTTCATCATCAGAAAGTGAGCTGTCCCCTCTCCCCCTTGCCCTGTTTTTTTTCTGTGTTTCTCCTCTGTCTCCTTTCTTTTCCATTTCTCACTGCTGGAGCAGCTGATCTGTTCTGCTTGGAGAAATCCCATCAGCTACAAAACTCTGAGAATATTTCTAGGGTGACAGCAGCTGCTTGCATCTCTGCATAAAACTAACCAGACCATTGTAAATGGTATTTTCCCATTTGCCAGTGTTGAGGAAGTGCCAGCTGCTTTTTAGCCTTGCTGTACACAGGATTCCACCTTCATTTTACCTCACCTTCTAGAGACAAACATTTTATGCATAAAGACATCTTAGTTGTCTTAGTACAAGTGGGGTCAAATATCTTAGCAGCAACAGCATATCAGAGCCTTATATTCTTCCTTGAATTTAGTTAATTAGATGTATTCTACTACAAATCCTTCTTTCTGTTTTCACATGTAATGTAGCATTGTAAAACGTGTGTATTTCTCTAAAAGTGCATTGAAGATTAGCCAGCTATTTAAGACTTAAATTGCCTATAAAATAACACACACTTTTCTTCCTCACTGGGTAAAGTTTGTGTTAAAATAAGAATTCTAATTGCAATTTATGATTGCTCTCTTAATTTTTTTTTTTCATTTCTTTCAGAGGGTGAAAGACTTGATGCTAAAATGAAGAGACTGGAATCAAAATATGCTTCACTACATTTGGTTCCTCTCATTGAAAGACTTGGCACACCCCAGGTAATCTTTTATTTGTGTCAGAGGCAATTCAAGGAATTTCTGGACATCAGAAACCTTCTCCTGATAGCTCTGTCAGAAATTCAACCCTGCACATCCAGCTTGTTCACGCAACAGGATTTTTATTTAGATCCATGAATTTAGTAAAGCTCTTAAAGCTTGGAAGTTTAAAACATTTGAGACTGAGGCAGAAGTGACACATTTGGGGGAAATGCTAATTTTACCATGAGATACACTCCCAATGTAAGGTCCAGCCTGGGAGCTCCTCCTGCTAATTCCAGCAAAAGCAATCAGTTTTCTTGTGCACATGTATATATATATTTAGAACATTTTGTCTTGGAAAATGAGCTGTCATTTGAGTTGAGCTCTCCTGGAAACAGTGACCAAAGAGAACATTCTTGAACTGCCTTTGCAGCTTCAGCACTGTTCCCCTTTCTCCCAGTGTGAGGGTGCCTTAATCCCCTGCTAGCTTTACAGTTTACTGGTGGTTGAGATGTGAACAGTAGAAAGGGAGAGCAGAATGCCCTGAAGCAAAGTTCAGACTGCTCTTGTCCTCCTAGGTGCTGCAGCTCAGTAGGTGCTGCTGCACTAGGAGAGAGCTGTCTGTGTGCTGGCAAGATCTGGGACAAGCACAAACAGCATTGCCTCCTATGGATTTTGTCTGAGCCTCTTGGTGCTCCTCTTTGGAGCTTTCTCATCTGTCAACAGCAGCAGCTGAGGGAGGTGTGCAGGAGAGCGCAGGCAGGAGCACTGAACTCTTTGGTTTTGCTTTCTGCCTCCATTCAGACAAAGATTTCTTTAAATTTCCCTGAGATAAATCCAGGACTAGCATTACAGCAGTTAGTGCCTGTCTGCTTGAAAAGGCTTTTACAATTTTCTCTGCATGTTTTTCCACTGCTCTGCTCCCCAGGTAAGCAGTCTCTGACCTCACTTTATATCAGAAGACATTTCTCCTCGAATAAACCACGTGAAACTGAAAAATGTGTTGTATGTATCTGCTAAAATAAAATCTCGTGGCGAAGCGGCTTTTACCAGGGGTTTGCTCTTTGTTTCTCTGCACTTCAGCAAATTGCGATCGCAAGGGAAGGGGACCTGCTGACCAAGGAGCGCCTCTGCTGCGGCCTCTCCATGTTTGAGGTTATCCTGACGCGGATCCGCTCCTTCCTGGACGATCCCATCTGGCGCGGGCCCCTGCCCAGCAACGGGGTGATGCACGTGGACGAGTGTGTGGAATTCCATCGGCTGTGGAGCGCCATGCAGTTCGTGTACTGCATCCCCGTGGGAACGCACGAGTTCACTGTGGAGTACGTGCTGCCCGCAGCGCCCCCGTGGGCAACAGCGCTCGGCTTGTCCCGTCCCGTCCCTGGCGGCGTTCGTGTGTCTGTCTGCAAGAGCTCGGTGCAAAACCGGGGGGGAGTGCTGCTGTCACTGCGAGGGCTCATCATCCTGGAACACAGATACTATTGTATCTGTTCTGAAAATAGCCCTCTATTTTAGTATTGCCAGTGTATAAGTGACAAACAGGCCCTAGCACGTGTCTTTCCATAGGGGTCATACCCCTACAGACACGCAGCTTAAATAAAACAGCAGAATATTTGCTCATCTAACTTTAACAAGTACTTCTCTGAATAAGAGCAGTAATGAGCACTTGGAATTTGACATGATTAACATGAGTTAACCAGGAACTGTTGTTTGTTCCTGGTTTTGTTGGTTTTGAGAATATCCTTGTTTTGACAAACTGAGCTGTAACGTGCTCTTTACTGAGCAATTAGAAAACAGCATAGGACATTTGTTTCCTTTCATGCGTGCAGCCTAAAGGCACGGAGTGGTGTTGAATTCCCGCTTTGTTTTCTTTGCAAGCGTTGCTTCCACTGAAAATGAAATGTAATGCCACAGGAGTCTAATGGGGAGTAAATGTTTTCGGAGTAACTGTTATGTAAAATTGAAGGAGAAAGGGAATTCTCTTTATTTGTTAAGCATCCATTTGAATTGTTTGTGATATCTCCAGTGATAATCAATATACCAGGGCTTTTGCTTTCTAGATGAATGTCTAACATATTTATTATTCAGTGTAGTGGCTGATTACTGAGTGTTTACTGTGTTTGAAGAGGTAGTTGAAACCTGCTCTGTGGTGTTTCCTGTTCCAGGCAGTGCTTTGGGGACGGCTTGCACTGGGCTGGCTGTATGATCATCGTGCTTTTGGGACAGCAGCGGCGCTTTGACGTCTTGGATTTCTGCTACCACCTGTTGAAAGTCCAAAAGCATGATGGCAAAGACGAGGTTATCAAGAATGTGGTGAGTTGAAAACATCTGTATTTGCTTTAGTAATAAAGACAACAGCTCAGAGCTGTTTGTACTCAGGTGCAGTGTAGATGTAGCAATCCTTTTTTTAGAATTGCTGAAAATGAGGGCGCCAGGATTTTCAGAAACAAAAAATTAAGGCATTAAGGCTGGATGGAGTTGGAAGACTGCTCAAGCAGAATTCTGATTTCATAAATATATGAGATTTTCTTAATGCCTTCCATCTTATATATGTTCATTCTGCTAATGACAAGGCTGCCTTAAATTGAGCTTATTTATACCCAAAACAGCACAGTCAAAACCAAAATGTGCCTTGTATTTCCACTGGCTTAGCAGTGCGAGGGAAACATTTGTAACGTTGCTGGGAGAGGTAACAGCTTTTGTTGCTTTTCTGGCTAAGGCTTTTCATATCCAAAGCGAATTCCTGTGTCTGTTCTTTTGATGTTTGCAGCCTTTGAAGAAAATGGTTGAGAGAATTCGCAAGTTCCAGATTCTGAATGATGAAATAATTGCTATTTTGGACAAGTATTTGAAGTCCGGCGATGGAGAGAGCACACCCGTGGAACACGTGCGCTGCTTCCAGCCACCAATTCATCAGTCCCTTGCCAGCAACTAAATTCTCACCTAACAACACTTTTTGCACCTATTTAGGCTAAAAGTATGAGAAAAAAAAAGCAAGAAACAAAAGCCACACCAACAGTTTTTAAAGAATACTCTCATCTGCATTTTTCAGTATGCCTGTGCCATTTGAGTGGCACACTGCTCCAGTCTCCAAGCACAGTAACTGTATACAATCCATACTTATTTTTCTAGACTAAAATTTTATACACTTTGATTAAAAGCTGTAAGATTTTTGAAATCTCTTTGCATTCCTGTCCCGAGGTGGCCATTTTAGACTGGACTGGTATAATTTTCCCCTGAAGCTATCAACATAATGGCTGTGGAGGATACAAAACGGTTCTGTAGAAAAAATTTTTAGAAATCAATGCATAATTGTTTGTATTAGAGCCTTAATTGCTTAATTTGCCTTTATTAAAAAAAGAAAAAATAACAAAACAAAACAAACTCTGCTGATGCTTTGTGAATAATTTTCTAGTCAGTTGATTCTTTTTCCTCTTTGCGAAACTATTCTCGGAGATCAGTAATTATGGAAATGAAGGCTGTTTAAAGTGTTTGTTTCCAAGTTATTTTACATTGGAGGTGAGTGAAAGGATTCTGATCTTTTTAAAAGGTGGAAGTTTGATTGATTAGAATGGGGACTGTTTACTTTTGCCTAATGAGAGCTGCTAACACAGTTTCTATTTTGGTTGGCAGTACATACCTGTGTACCAAACACGTTTACAAGTGATGAGGAATTGTTTACGTGAATCTTGACTACAGTGATCAGGTGTAATCTAACCCAGTGCATAAACTCTAATGATGTTAATCATGATTTATTATGGAAAGTATTTGTTCAATTACACTTGCTGTATAATGCAAACACTGCATCAGTGAAATTGTAAAACTTTGCAACTACGGAAGTTGAATTTTAAAGCAAACCATTCAGCCAAAAGTAGTAACTCCTGCTTGCTTACTGCAGGATCCCATCAGAGCTGGCCTTGGGATCAGCCCTAACCAAGATGTTAAGATGGCCAGAACAGATGCAGGCAGATAATTACATGTTTTACCCAGGAGATGGATTTATGGAGATGTTACTTGGTTAGTGTTTCTAACCTGTGGTGTGAAACCAAGAATGCATCCCTCTGAGAACCTGTTTTTTTCCCTTCCCTCTTACTAGTTCATGGTTGGGTTACAGCATGTCTTTTCTCCTGCTCAGCTCTTTCCAGGTGCTTCACAGCCATGGAGCTGACTCCAACAGTAGGTAGAAATGAGCCCCTGACAGAAGTACACAGGAAGTGAGGAATACATAGGTATGCCAGTGGCATAGAACTCAATTTTGAGGAAAGAAATTAACTGAAATTTCCTCAGCAAAACAGGATGGAGATTTTCCAGGCAATCTATCAGCAAGTTTCCACCATCACAGGTTTCCCTAGGACATCTGTGCTTGAGAGCTGCCATTCTGGAGTGGTGTCTGTCGTGGTGAGAGTGCACACAAGGCTGCCCAGTGCATGGGAGACAGAGGGCAGAAGGACTTGTATTTTGTTGCAGGATTTCTTTTAAAAGGTGTTTAAGAGATGATTTGCTTTAAGAAACAGTCTTTTCATTTGCAGAAGACTTTCAGTCAGGAGATTCTTCCCTGTGCTTCTAGTTTCAGTTAAGCAAATGAACAACTTTCCTAATTTGTTGATATCATCATTGGTTTAGGGATGTCTCACATGCCTGAGGCTTTGGCTTGGCACTGGTGCAGAAATGGTTAATTAATAAGGCCTGATTTCTTGTTTAAGAACTGTTTAAAAATAACTAATCATGATGTGAATAATTTTTAATTCTTACCAGTTAACTCTAAGCAGTAAGAGATTGGTCTCTTAACATCTTAAAACTACTATTAAATACATACTTCATGATCATTGAGGGGAAAAAAGTGTAAGACAATTCAGACATTAGTCCTAGGAGATGTTTGTTTCCCATTTTTGAAATGTAGATTAATTTTTTTTCAACAGGATTATAGACTTGATAGGAGCTAAATATTCTTTGCCTGGTATAACCTTTCCTACCTCAAAGGAAAAATGCAGCAAGGTGCACAAAAGGTGTAACTTTTTCATTTCTTATTAGTTCTTATCAAAAACCGTGTCTGGAGGCTGGAGTGCCCATCAGCAGAGAAAACAGATAACCTGCCCTGAGGGTAGGCTGGTGCTTTGGTACTGCAACAGACAGCCCCAGGTTCAGCAATTCCTCAGCTGTTTGATGTCTTCCCTGCCACTCCCTCCTTCTGTTTTTGCATAAATGCTGGAGGGACCTTTTCCTCTGACTGGGCACGGCTGATGTGATGTCACTTTCAATTAGGTAGAAACTCAAATCCTGTTCTTCAGACAGAATTTAAAGAACCTTTTTCTCATTTGACACCTTTGCCCCTCCTTTATGTTATGACAAATACCAAAGGAAGGCAGCAGAATTTTGTTTCATAGGTGGTAACTAGGCTTTGTTTCTGTCCTAGGAAAACTCTTAATTTCTGTTAAACACTAAGCACTAAACCTGACAACATCCAGCAGTAACTTGTTTGTCTCTGTCCCAAGTATTTCCAACTTTCACATGAATGGTAGAAATGTTCTTATAAAACCTTCTTCCCTAATTTTTATTTTCTGCTTTTACAAAATTAAATTACCACCTACCTGCCTCACCCCCCACCCCCCCTTTTTTTTTTAAGCAGTGCCATTAATGTTTCATGTTTCTGGCTCTTTTGGAAAAACTCAGTGTCACAGCCACTGCCTGTGTTGCTGCAAACAAAAAAGCAATTCTGTGAGTTCAAGCTGTAACATCAGAACACAGGTCTGCAGAGCCAGGGCAGCATGGTGCAGCACAGACACAACCTGACCTCTTTTACAGAAGAGGGAACAGCTTCTCTGGCTGTTAGTAATGACTCAGATCCTTCTTTCTGCATAAATTGTCATGGCAGGATCTACCATCTCACCTCTCCAAGCAGAGCAGAAGCTCCTGCCTTCTTGTTTATGCCAGCCAGTTACTCTGATTTGGTAAAGTTGGGGGGTATTTTTGATGCAAATCTAGCAAGTTTTGCATACAGATTTACCTAACCAGTATTTTCAAAGGATCAGTTGTGCTTGGTTGTTGCTTTCCTTTTTCTCTTTTACAAACTAGGACAGGAGTAATTGCTACAGCTCCTGTTTCAGTGTGGTTACAGTCGCTCCATGGTCAGTGAGGGCACAAGTACAAAGGATCCAGGTTTGCTGCAACCTTTTTACCACCAATGCAGAAATAAAGCCATTTATTTTTGATAAAATTGTAATTAGTGCAATACATCTTAAAAACAAAAGAATGAAATGAAAGTATTTACACATAACTTAAGCAACAAAACCAGTTGTGGTCTGAGGTCATTTTAGTACTTTTTAAAGAAAAAATAAGGCAAATAAAAACCATTTCAGTGTTCCTTATCCAAACTAATTGAACTCAAAAATCAACGATTGTCTACACATACTGTTAAAAAGTACATGAATTTCCAGACAAGCTCAGACATTTCACAGCAGGAAAAAAAAAAAAATTCCAGGGTTACAGAATTGTTCTTTTCTTAAGTAACATGTAGATATTTTCAGAAGGCTGACAGGCTTCCATTTCTCCTGGCTGAGAGACTCTCAGTGGATTGCATTTCACCGAGGCAGGCAGAACTTTCTTCATCATCATTAAAGCTGTCATAGGCGCTCAGCAAAGTGCCATTTGCTGCTCTGTCATCCTTCCGCAGGGAGAGGGGCAGGTTTGCTAGGGTGAAGTTAACATCTTTGAAGGCATGCAATAAAAAGATCCCCACAATAATAGTCAGGAAGCCACTGAAGGTGCCAATGATGTCATCAGCCGCCATGTGCTGCCATTCCTTGAGAAGGATGGCAGAACAAGTTAAAACAGATGTTGTAAAGATTACATAATATATTGGAGTCACTATTGAAGTGTTGAATATATCCAGGGCCTTGTTTAAATAGTTGATCTGCGTGCTCACACAGACAGTAAGGCTTAGCAGCAGAATCCATGACAAGGGATGTTTCAGCACTGGTTTTCCTGCAAAAAGTTCCTTTATAGCGATGCCCAGACCTTTTACACAGGAGACTGACAGGGCTCCAATTACAGAGCAAATTGTTATGTACACGAGAACGTTGCTCTGTCCATGGCGAGGTCCCACCACACAGATTAGAATTAAAGACACAATGACAACGAGCGTTGCGAAGACCACAAAACCTGTGGTTGGGGAAAAAAATTGTTACTTATAGCCACTCCTGGACACACTTGTTACTTACAGACTCCATTATCAGAAGCAGGGGTATTTATCTTAGGGGTGCATGTTAATGCATCCCTCACTAACAATGGGACCGACTCAGCTAAAACAGAAGAGCTCAGGATGTTTCTCATTACTCCTCCAGCATCACAGTTTAGATTATTTTAGAGTCAGCTAGCCAAAACAAAGAGTGTACCTCAGACATGTTGTATTATCTTTACCAGTCTATTGGCAAGATGACTACAGGAGCAGATTGCTAAACTGCCTTACACACAGCCTCACCAAGGTGTAGATGCCACTGGACACAGGTTTGAGTCTTAATTGAGTCTTTTTTAGGGACACGTTTTGGCAGGTGGCTGTATTCAGCAGCAGGTTTCCAATGATCAGGTATTCCTTAAGAACAGCTTTTTAATCTCTCTGCTGGCTATTTCCTCATGTTTAAGGTGGGAACCTGCCTTTGTATAATTAGTATTTTGCAGATATGCGTTTGTGAGTGCTGCATCTTCCACAGAGGCACAGCAGCTCATCTCTAGGATTTTACTTCTCAGCAGACACCACAACACCTACTTCTTCATTTTAAGGACAGCTCAAAGTTGGGCTTGGAGATAACACACTTCAATTAAAATTTATAGAAGTTTTGTTTACCCACCTGTGCTGCTGCATTTGTTTAAACAGTTACCTCACTGGTTGCCATCAAGGCACTTTATTCAAGGCCAGACAAATTCACTGGCATCATGCAAAGTTCCCTATGGAATTATGTTAAGAATTCAAATCTACTTCATTAGGACAGCATGTCTACATGAAACAGACACAGGCCATCTTCCTGGAACTTGAGAGCAGCAGTAATGAAAGTATATGATGAAGAAATGATGGGCTGTGTACACATCAAGCCAGCATTTTTCTTACCTGGATCACCTAGTTTGTGGGACATTTCATCCAAAGTTTCTACTTCTTCCTCTTGTGGAGCATGAATTACCATCACAGTTGATCCCAGGATACTTAACAAACACCCTATTTTTCCATGTAAATTAAGTTTTTCATTTAAAAAGAAGGATGACAGAATGGCACTAAAATAAAAAGGCACCAACAAACACAGAATTAGTAATATTCTCACCAAGTTACAGGGTGTTTTGACTGTACAAGTCACATACACAATGTGCAGCTTAAAAAAAAATATTTTCTATCTTAAGATACTTGCTATGGACAGAACTACTTGTTAATATTGGACATCTCTGCCTAGAATCCCTTTTATACGCTGTCTGCCAAAAAAATGCTCTAAGAACTTGCAAAAATAACTTTATAAAGAGAAAAATCTTTACTTAGGAACAAAAATACTCTTCTGTTATAATCACCATGTTTTTGAAATGCAGAAGACTTTTCAGGGAGGGTTGTGTAGATGCATTGCTAGAACCCTTTTGTATCATACCCTCCACATATTTGGAGAAACTTACAAGTTACTCCTGATGTTTATAAGCACTCCACTGTGAAGAACAGACCCCATTCATTACAGCACAGTTCACTGACACATTTCCAAATCAATGTTTTACTTTTCTCTCCTAAGTCACACTGCTTTTTGTTAGTGTTTCTTACCTTACAAGAACACTGAGAGCTCCTAGAGGAGTCACTAACGTAGCTGGTGCAAAAACATAGGCAGCAAAGTTCGCTACTTCGCCAGCTCCCACTGCAGAGGAACAGGAATTAAAAGCCAGGAGTTAAGGCTGTGCCATACAACAAACCTGTGATCCAGGGCAAGTGTTCATGTAGACACAACATGCAGCAAGGGAACAATGGAAAATTCTAATGAAGCATTCAGCTACTCATCCTAGCAGAACACATCCCTGCCCCTCTCCTCCCACTATTAAATTTTAAAAACAGCTTGTGGAACTACAACAGGTATTAGACTTAATTCTACCAAATCAGAAGGTGTTTTATTGTAGTGCCTGTGTTGCAGCTCCCCAGCCTGCTAGCTTGACTCATCAAGTTCTGCATGGAGAAATCTGCAATAGCAGGATATAGCACAGCACATACAGTAAGCCATGGTTACCTGAATACAGCCAGTAAGTTGAGAGTTCAAGCAATGAAAAAATTCAGAAAAGAGGCATAATCCCAAAATATGCTTCCCTTTAAGAAATCCTATATATCTAAGCACTCCTCTGCTAAGACAAAAACCAGAATGCATATGGTAGCAAAGACATACAAACCCACTGTCTGCCTAGTTCCACTGCACAAAGAGGGCAGTTACATTAAAGGAAGAACCTCTCGTGTGAGAGAAGCCACAGTAAAATCATTAGAACTGCATCCTTCAAACCACCACATAACATTACCATGTATTGTAGAATCCCAGTCTTGTTCCCTTTTTTGCAACCATGCTGCCATCTGTGGCAGTTATTTATTAAAGTTATATAATGAAGATTGTGTTTTTGACACTTAGATGAATAATTTTTGATACTTACTCGAAAGAAGTCCAGCCCACCAGAGCCATTCCTTAAGGTATGCATGGCCACCTTGACCTAAAATTGAAAGAAAGTTGGCTATTCCACAAAAAATATCAACACCCTGTCACTAACAACACTGCCATGACATAAAATAATTTCTGCAACCCATGCCCTTAAAAGCATGAGCATCCTTTTGATACCTAGGCTTTCTAGGTAGAGGGGTTGAAATCAAAGCATTTTCAATTTCTGATGTGCATGTGCCTCCTAGAGCCTACTTTGATAACCAGTTATTTTATTTCTTTTGTATTAGAAATGGCACTGATGATCATTTCTGCATTACCCTGAGAAACAGTTCTTTCAAATCACTGAAATTATATGAAAAGCCAAGTTCTGTGTCTCTTACTAAGACTGCTACTCTGCAGAAATTGTGGATGGTTTATATGTGTTGATTACATGTGCAAACATCACATTTTCCCATTCCAAACCAGGGTGCATGAATTATGTATCTCAAGATCAACCATCTTTTAGGAGCAAAGATAACAGGTACTGAATAAAAATATTCAGAGTCAACCTTCTGAATCATCTGAGGATGCTAAAACTATCCTACCTAAATCTATATTCTTCCAATTTAAAACCATTGCCCCTTGTCCCGTCAATACGGGCCTTGGTAAAAAAAACAAACCAAAACAAAAAAACCCTCTGTCTTTTTTATAAGCCTCCTTTTGGTACTGGAAGGTGCTATAAGGTGTACCAAGACTCTTTTCTTCTCTAGGATGAACAATCCCAACTCTGTCAGCCTATCCTCAAAGAAGTGTTCTGTCCCTCTGATCATTTTCTCTGGACTTGCTCCAGCAGGTCCATGTCCTTCCCATGCTGAGAACCCCAGTGCTGGATGCAGCACTGCAGGTGGGGTCTCACCAGAGCAGAGCAGAGCAGAGGGGCAGAATCCCCTCCCTTGCCCTGCTGATCACACCTGATTTGGACATGTTTGGCTCTCTGGGCTGTGAGTGCACCTTGCTGGGTCATGTCCAGCCTCTCATCCACCAGCACCCCCAAGCCTTTCTGGGCAGGGCTGCTCTCTGTCTGTCCATCCCCCAGCTTGTGCTGATACCAGAGCTTGCCCTGACCCAGGTGCAGCACCTTGCTCTGGTTCTTCTTGAACCTCATGAGGTTTGCACAGACCCACTCCTCAAGCCCATCCAGGTCCCTCTGGATGCCATTTCCTTCACTCTAGAGCATCAAGTGCCCCCCTCAGCTTGGTGTGATCCACAAACCCACTGCCAGTGCCCTCAATCAATCCCACTGTCTGTATCACTGATGAAGGTATTTAATAGCATTGCCTCCAGTATGAACCCTTGGGGGGCACTACTCATCACACTCAGCTACCACACATGATTTTTAGTTCTCTAAAACAATCTCCTGACACCCAAACACAGTTAACACTCTCTTAAATTCCCTCATTCAGGAGCACAGATGTAGTTAAGAGTGCTGCTTGCAAGTTCTATTTGCAAGTACAATTCAGACTTAACTGACATACAAAGGAATCCTTTGACAAGTGTCCCCAGAGGGCATTACATATGCATTAAATAGCATGTGTCACACACAGAGTTAAGGGTATCTTGACACCAGAGAGAAAACACCAGCTCTGTTTCAGGTTTCATATACATGTAACAAAAAACCAAAGAGGTCAAAACAAGATCATTAGTTTAATGAACTAATGAACAGAAGTAATCTTCTGTTAAACAGCAAAATCTAAACATCAGCAATTTATTAAGAGATGTATGTATTTACCTGCTCTCATGGAGCCTTTCCTGGCTAACCGGAGAAGCCCTTTCTTTTTCAGGATGAAACTTCCTCCAATGAAAATGCTGGAGCTCATAGCCAACACCAGACCAATGCAGAAGTCATACTTCCCACGAGTTTGGCTCATCTCGCAAACTACTCAACACCGTCACATTGATCAACGAGGAGCAGAGCTTCTGCTACTCAACAAAAAACGATGCAACACTGAAACATGAGCAAAATAAACACATTAGAATTAAGCTGGTAGAAATAGGTGCTGTGTAGGAAAATTCTCAACAGCTCATGTGACTGGTTCTCCTGTAAATGGCCTCTGCTAAGAGTGGTTAACAGTAACAACAAAAAAGGCAATCTGAAGCATGTGTAAGCTTGCACTAAGGATGAGTAACTAACAAGTCTGAACACAGAGAAGAAAGGATTTCTGAGCTGGCATATAAAAACTGAAACCCAAACAAATAAAAAATCTTTGAGAAGCTTTAGGGATATTTTAAAAATATGTCATTTATTTTTCTTTTCATTGAGTACACAGATGTGTGTCTGGCACACTGATCAAAAAAATTACTTACATTTAAATCAGTTTGTAATAGAGATTGAGAATAGTTGCAGCATTTCTTCCATATAAACTCCCTAGAAAAATGAAAGAAAATATTAGAAGGATGCTTAATCACACAGCCATCTTCACAATACAAACAAATCTCACATGCATGCACATGCAATTACTCTTTAACAGGAAAATCTGGCCAGAAATAAGGCCTTTGTTTGTTAATTTATATTACACAGTTTCCCATACTTGTATGAAGCACCTTTCAATATTACTTTTCCCTGTACCTTCATGTTTTCAACTTTGATTAATTTGTTTTACCTCTAGGAAAATCCAGCAGAGAGCTACTGGTAGGCTAGTATTAAAAATGAACACATATCCTCTTACTTGCATCCAGTTAGGCTGTGAAAAAGTAGAGGAAAACAATAAACAGTCAACATAGCACTGCTCAAAATGCTGCAAGAGCCACAGTCCAAAATTCTCTAATCATCTTCCCTTAATCCTTTCAGAGTAATTTTTAATACCTTATTTTGTAGGAGAAACTAAGTAAATGATCTAAAAGAGAGTGCTTTCACTTTCTAGCAACTTTTAAAAATAAACTAGATTCTTGCATGGTACAAAACCAACTATCAAACAAAACCAAGAAAGACAAATCATCAGTGTGTGAGACAGACCAAACCCAGCCACCTTGCCAACTGCAAAAATATCATCCTGAGTTTGAATTCAAACAAGACTTTCAGTCCCTTGAAGAAGTTTTTAAAGCAAGGAAAAGATGTAAGACTTTTGTGACTGTTCTCTCTACCATCTGTTCTAGCAGGTGTAAGGCACTCTGTTCAGGTAATCGAGCTAAGAATGTTCTTCCAACTCCAGCTGGTGCAAAATGTGTCAGTGATATAACATCACCTGGGGGAGGAGGGGCTGGTTTTGCTGAGCTTTATGCTTTACCAGTTTTTTCAATGGTTGCTACTTGACTTATATCAATCACTAATGGGATTATTTTTACTAGTGTAGCTTTTTACTAAAAGAGAGCTTTCCATATTGGCAAAGGCACATTTTTTTTCCTTTTCTTCTCTCCCTGGCTTGCATACCTTCACCTACACTGAGAGAGGAAAAGAGCATCAGTTAGTCCCATACTGACACCTTCCACCCACTACATTCTAGAAACAAGGGAGAAGCACAGGCTGCTTTTCTTTGCAGCAGAGGAAGAATCTGATTGCAGAAGAGGAAACTTGTGTGCTCACAGGTCATTTTATGACTTTAGACTTGAAAAGGATGCTACACTTGAAAACTAGTATTTCTACTTTCCCCCATGTCCCAAATAGACTGAAGTGTTCTGTCAACCACTCTGTTAACCTTGTAAATGACTCAAATCTCAACCACTTAAATTACATAAATTCAGATAAACTACTGCTAGCTCTTCCCATCAAGTTTGTTTGTTCTCACAGACATGGCCAGTCCTACTTCTGCTTGGGCTGGACTGCCTTGTTTCCACCTACGGTTTATTCAGATGTCTACAGTTGCAGACAAATGTCACACAGAAGAGATCTGAAGAGATCTCTGAAGAGATCTGGCTCCCTCTGCACACAGCACAGATATAATTTGCATGTGTAGAACTGACATGTGCAAGGTCAAAGCAGTACCAGGCACAGGAAGTTTTACACTTCAGGAAATCAGGAATTTCATTCTAACCCTAAGACTTAATAAAAGAAAAACTAATGCAGCCTCATAAATATAATCAAGAAAAATTATCTATGGGCATGAGAAAAGAAAATGCCATGAAACGAGCAGTTTCTGGAATAAATACACCTCTCATGTCTCTGCCTTGGGACGTGCCAAAGCTGCTGCATTCCAGCAGCCAGGGCCACTACGAGGTTATAAACAGAGAGAAGCCAGAAAATGTAGGAGTTAAATAAAGCTGGCAGTCGTGTAGCTCTGCAAAGGTTCTTTAACTCAGTTCGCAGCTGATTTTAACACACAGAACGCTTCATCCACCCAAGACCAGCAGTGCCATGGAGGAGTCCTTGTTTCCTGCTCTGATTTCAGAGAAGTAAAGAAGGGCTGAGACTCTCCTATTCACAGAAGCTACAACATCTACCGTGCCTCTGAGAGCCACTCCTTAATGAACTGCCTGTGGATCTGCTGCTGTCAGGAGTCAGAACTCTCAGTGAGCAACGGTGCAATGACAGACTGCACAGGGAACTGGGTTTGAAGGTTACCAGACAGGGAGAGACAGAGAAACTCGGAATGAGAAAAAAAAAACTGTGGGAGATTCAGGAGCAAGTCCTGATTTGCCACAAAGGTTTTTTTGCTTATTTTCAAGATGAAACCAAATGTATCACAAATGCTAGCAAGATACAGACTCTCTGGTCTAAAACACAGGATAATGCTTCTTGCCTCTTTGCTTAGAAGTTGTTTTCTCTCAAAAGATGTTACATTCATTGTAGCAAGTGACATCTCTAAATATTCAGAAACACTCTTAAGTGTTTCTGAATGAGTTTAAGTAATGAGATGAAGTAATATTTTACATTTAAAAGCAGATCAGCATAAGTAAGAATGTGGGAGTTACCAGCCAAAGAGAATTAGTATCACTTCCACAAGCAGTACATTGTATGGAAGCAATAATTAGAGCTGGGAAAGGCAGTTATGGTGCATTGTTCCAACTTTGCTTACTTGGCCACAAGCCCTCTAGAGCTCAATAGACAGTCTTAAAAGACTTACAAGAAGTAATCTAAATATACACTAAATTATTTAAATTCAAGAATCTTTTCCAACACCTGCTCTTTTCAACTATGAACAGGATGATGCCATTAATCAAAAAAAATTACCTTAACAGGCCATTTACTTCAACCCTTTGCCATGTACTACATAATTCACTGTTACTCCTCATTAGAGGTAATTCAGCCAAGCTTCACTCACAAAATGCTTGCAAAGGAAACTTCACAAACATGGCAGCCATGCTTTGATGCCATTAGGAACTCTCATTATCTAATTATCTTCACTTCCACTACCAAATCCCATTGCCTTTGTCCACTCTAGACTGGAAAAAGATACAAGTCCCTGTACCTTTGCATCCACATATCAACATTTCTCTGCAGGTTAGGTGCTTGGCACCTCCTGCTGTGCCACCCTCTAGGTCCTTTCCCAATAGCTTTTTTAAAGTGCAATTTCCAAAGCCACATACAGTACTTTACCCTGAGTTATTATCACTTCTGAAATACAGTAGTAGACTCTATTTCTTTTTAAATATCCAAACCAGGTGGGTTTCTTAGCCCTTTTTCTGCAGTCACCTACTGTTGACTCATTTTCAACTTCTCTAATAAAGAAGTTGAAATTATAACCTCCTGCACTTGTGTAGCAAATTACTCCTGCCGGGGTGTAATATCTTCCATTTACTCCTATGAAAAGCATCTCATTTTTAGAAACATTTCCTGAAAACATTCAACCAAGGTTACATACTGGCAATCTTTCCCTGCCCAATGTCATTGATTATTTCTTTGTCTTTTAAGTCAGATCAATAACATTAAACAGCCAAAGATTCAGACATGAGGGAAGATTTTTAAACAAAAGCCTGCTTTGGCAAGACAATAATACTCTAGGTACAGCCATTCTGCATCTTTTGAACTGTTCTGTGGTATTTTACTGTCGATTCTGCTTATTTACAAGAGCTCCATGAGAAGTTTTATGTTACTAACATTGGAATTAAGCACCTATTTAATGCCCTTCTAGCCTAAAGCTTGCCATGGAAGAAAAGGGGGTTGCATCAACAAGTCAATTTACATTTAATGTTGGCTATTATATGTTCCCTTCTCCCTTTCCACAAGCATAAAACTACAGGAAACAAACTTTCCCCAGCAAAACAGAAATCCAAATGTTTGGTGATGAGCCTTTCAAGGCTCATTATACATACCAATTTTGTTCCAAAGTCCAGAAGCATTCACTTCTTGAGTATTTCAAAGTTAGGTTTCTAAAACAGAAGTTAAAAATAAGATTAATTGGTATGTTAAGAACTAGGCAAAAAAAATTATATCTGTTATTTCAAGCCAATTTCATTCTCATGCATGACACACAAGACTTTACAATGTCCATCTATGCTTTAAAAAGGAAGAAGACTTTTGTTTTAAAAACACTTGAATAACAAATCAGTGTGATTCTAGATTTGGTCTTCCTTAGATATGTCTTGCCTGAAGCCTTAGCTATTGCATCTCTTTGCTTTTCACTTCACAGGTCAAAGAAACTAACCTGTTATCTAAGTGATTCTTTAGAAGGTACCATATTAAATTTGAACTGAAATACTATCCTAATCCTTTCAGTTTTGTTCTGTAACTAAAGTGCTAAGGCACTTTTATTGCAAGATAACTAATATCAAGTTTTAATTGTAGGCTTTGGTACGGTGAATTTTCAGATGTTTATATAGAATCACATTATATGCTGAGTTGGAAGGAACCCACAAGGATCATCAAGTCCAGCTCCTGGCCCTGCACAGGACAGCCCCGAGAATCACCCCATGTGCTTGAGCACACACAGGTTTGAACTCTGTCAGGTGGTGCTGTGACCATTGCCCTGGGGAACTTGCTCTGGGGCCAGTCACACTCTGGGTGAAGAACCTTGTCCTCATATCCAACCTAAACCTCCCCTGACACAGCTTCAGGCCATTCCCTTGGGTCCTGTCACTGGTCACCACAGAGAGATCAGTGCCTGTTCCTGCACTTCCCCTCTTGAGGAGGCTGTGGACCATGATGAGGTCTCCCCTCAGTCTCCTCTTCTCCAGGCTGAACAGGCCAAGTTCCCTCAGCTGCTCCTCAAACAGCTTCCCCTCTTTCCCCCTCACCACCTTCACAGCCCTCCTTTGGATATCCAGAACACCAGGGCAGTGGGGAGTATGAACACAGAAACATTCTCAGTGAGATGACTAAAACCCCCCAAATATCCCAATTATTAAATCCAAGCCTTCCTCAGTCATGTCCCATCCACTCACACACGTATCTTTTAAACACAGGTATAGAGAGAACACTGAAGGACAGATACAACAGAGTACTAAGATAAAAGAGTTCAAACCTTAGCCATCTGCACCTTTAAAAGGCCAAGATGGATGCACACAGTCCCTACAGATTCTGTATTCACTGTTTAGGAAACAATACGTTCAGTTTTGCACTGCACATCTCCTGCCCTAATACAGGATACAGTTTTCCAGCTCTGTCAAAGTTTATACACATAATTATTTACATATTACACATGGGCAAGCTAAAACAATATTTATGTTATATATACATGCATATATATATATAATATTAGAGGCACTATCACGTGCCCAGAAAGCAAAAATATACCTTAACTATCCTAAAGTGGCCTATTTAAAAAAGTTTAGATAAACTATGGGGAAAATTAATTCTTTACAGCACATTTCTATTTATAAAGCAAAAGCAATAAGCACTCCATTTTAAGAAGCTAGGAAGAAACAAAAAATGGCCACATTAAAAACCTATTTGTTGCTAGTGCTACTTGTAGTTATTCTATTAAAAAATGACCTTTAATTAAAGCACTTTCACATAAAGCTAAAAAAACCCTCAGTGTTATTCATTAACTGAATACAAACTATGGACAGTGCTTTATAGCTGATACTGCATTGACTGTTTTCAAAGCAGACTCAAGGTAAGACTTGCCTCATCTCTGCTGTACCTGACACACGAGTTCCACTCTCGTGGGAGGAGTAACCAGCACAGGGTCACTGAAGTTCCACCTTTAGAACTTAATATGGGCAGCTTCAATTTTAAGATAAACCAGGAAGTTAAAAGTCCAATCTAGACATTAGCCACTGCTTCTCCTTTGACACGACTGATAACCTGTTATAACCTGCTTTCTTGTCACCAGGATTTTATCATGAGAATGAACTACTTTAACAAAAGCAGAACTAGTGTGACACTAAATTCGAAATACAATGATACTGACGAAGCCTTATGAAACATTTTTCTATTGATGAAGCTGTTACCTTCTGGGGAAAAAACCCTATACAATGTATACAATGAGGCACATCAAAAGCATTAAGATAGAACTGCAATGACCTACATTTATCATGTTTTCAATATAAACAACGTTAAAGACAATGTAGCGAAATAGAGAAAGTTGACTGCTTGAAAAGGATTGGGGGAAAAAAACAGTGATAAAGGAGTTAGATCCAGGCAACATCTTCACAGTGTATGAATGAACAAAAGTCTTCACTCTGAATCACAGAATCAACTAGGCTGGAAAAGACATGTGAGATTGAGTCCCACCTATGACTCAATCACCACTATGTCAACAAACCATGGCACTGAGTGACATGTCCAGTTTTTTCTTAAACACCTCCGGGGACAGTGACTCCACCAGGTACCTCCCTGGCCAGCCCATTCCAATATTTTATCACCCTGTCAGTGAAGAAATTCCTCCTAATGCCCAACCCAAACCGCCCCTGATGCAGATTAAGACCATGACAAACTACAATGGAAAGCTAAGACTACTTTTTCCACGTCAAAATGATGCACCAGGGCTCTGAAGTTCTGCTGAAGGCGCTCTGGAACCAGGCTGCACAAGCCCCAACCTCGGATAATTCAAGGCTGGCCCGAACCGAAGGCGAACCGGTTGAGCGCCCCGGTTACCCGCACGCTCACGGCCGGTACGAGCCACAGCGGCTCCGGAGCACGGGCAGACCCAGCACGCTGTACATGGACACCTCTGCCCGGTGGGAGAACCCCAAAACCAGCCCGATTTAGAGCGTTTAATCTCGGCCTTCTCAGATCAAACCACAAGTTTCCTACCGGAGAAACCACCCTTGCCCAGGCAGACTGAAGGCCCGGAGCCCCGCGCCCGCCGGCCCGCTCGCTCCTCACCCGCAGCGCCCAGCGCCGAGGGCCTTGCGCCGAGCGCCCCGCGGGCCAGGAGCCCCGCCTTCNTCCCGCAGCGCCGCCCTCCCCGGGCTGCCGGCGTTCCCCGCCCCGGGACAGAGCCTGGCAGGCTGGCGGGGCTCGCTGCGGCCGCCCTGCAGCCGGGAGAAGGCGTTCCCGCGATCCACCCCCGGCGGGCGCCCCGCCTGCATCATGCGCGAATTTTACACTCAGAAAATCGCACAATTACAGAATGGTTTGGGCTGCAAGGGGACCTTGAAGATCATCCAGTTTCAACCCACCCTGCCGTAGACAGAGACACCTTCGACTAGATCAGCTCGCTGAAAGCCCCATCCAGCCTAGCCTTGACCACTTCCAGGATAAGGCATCCACGACTAATCTGGGCAACCTGTTTCAGCTCCTCATCACCCTCACAGTATGGATTTTTTCCTAAAATGTAATCTAAAACATACCCTCTGTCACTTTGATACCATTCCCTCTTGCACCGTCACTGTATAAATAGTCTTGCCCCATCCTTCCTATAAGTTCCCTTCAGGTACTAGAAGGCTGCCATTAGGTCACCCCGAAGCCTTCTCTTTAGCAGGCTGAAATAAACACAAGCTGTTTGCAGTAACAGAGAGAGACATTTTACTGGGCCGGGTAAAATGAATCGATTTGATCCAGGTCACCCACTCTCAGCACGTGCTTTACCCAAACTGCTTTAATCTCATGCAAAGTAAATGTATAAATACAGTTAGACAAATATTTGTCCTCGGCACGCAGCAAGGAGTCTTTGAAGCAGTCATAACAGGCGTCAGGCTCGGAGGGTTCTTTAGTTTCTTCAGACTATGTCTGAGTATGCTTTATGCAGCTGCCTTGCAATATTGAGTCTGAACAACCAACACTGCCAAAACACCTGTGGTAGCTCCACCTGGAAGGTGCAGTTCTGCCTCTCTAAACACAAGATAGTTTTGTCACATCACTTAGTGACAGCAGTTCCTAATTTGTTAGCCTTCTCAGGATTTGTGTTGACATTATCCGAGTCTGCACAAGCAGCTGCTTCATTTTGGCTAAACCTGGAAAGACCTGGAAACAAAACCAATCTTGGCTTTCCCTTGTGGGATACCCATAACAAAGCCAGTCCTCATCACGTTACCTGCTGTGTTATATCTCATTAAAATGGTCCCTCACTGTCAC
The DNA here is from genome assembly GCA_013398075.1 of Notiomystis cincta. Taxonomy (NCBI): domain Eukaryota; kingdom Metazoa; phylum Chordata; class Aves; order Passeriformes; family Notiomystidae; genus Notiomystis; species Notiomystis cincta. Next base: position 281,595 of record VZRX01012158.1, read on the forward strand.
AAAAATTAAATTTCTACACCACTCAAAGCACACAGATAAATGTTAGGCCTATTTTATTATCTTAGGCAATATTCCATTCCCCAATATAAAACTAATCTAGTATTCTTGACATGAACTTTGCACTTAGAAAATAGTGTTTTATGTGTGTGTGTGTGTGTGTATAAAAATATACTTCAATATATAAAAGCTTCTAAGCAATTACAGTCATTATCTAAATAATGACACAGTAGGACACTGGCTTTTCTGTGTTTTACCAAAAGATACCAAAACTGTGAAGTCTTTGAAAAACAGCTGGTGAAAATGGTTTCTCTAATGGATTAAAAAATTAAAACCTGTACCACTTAAATCAGTACAGCATAAACAAAAGCACCTAACTACTGATAGGTGGGTTCAAAGTTTAAAGGAGCTAAAGCATTTCATGTGCCTGTGATCATGCCAAATGCTGATAATGCCTATGTGTACATATTCCTGAGTTAAGTGAGAGTCATGTCTGAAGCAAGTCAATTTAGTCTTCCCTTTCCATTCGTCTCCATCTGCTCTCCTCCCTTCAAAAACACCTCTCAACTCAGCTAAAACAACAATGAATAAATACCTGAAAATATTAACTGGACTCCTCTAAGCATTTTAGACCCTTGTGAACATCAGTCATTGTTTTAATCCCCTCCCTTGTGTTTCTTCAGCTGCTAAGGCTGCTTAATATATATACATCTGTTCACACAAAGTATGAATTCAAGTGCTTTTAATTTTAATATTTACTTTAAAGCCAAGGGTTGTGCTGAGTAACAGAAATACTCAAACCATCTCAGAGTAATTTACAACAGCACAGTATTTCAGGCATGTTTGCTGAGGATCTGGCAAGAACTCCAAGGATGAGAATGGTGGTAACCTGCTTAATTTAACCTGTTCTCATAGGGCAACTCAGCTGCACAAAGCATCCTTTTGTTTGCCCAAAGAATTTCATGAGAGAGGTCAATGGAGGTACTTCTGCAAGGCTATGGACAGGATTGTTTAGGACTTAGGATCTACTCTGTGTATAAACATCTTGTAAAGTTTAAAAGGGCAAAGAGCAAAAATACACCTGTACAACCTCAGGAAGCTGGAAAAGGGTCTCTGGTGACCACTTCCCTGCTGTGTTTCGTGAAGATAGCTGAGCAGAACAAAGAAATCACATCTACAGTGTCACAAGGAACTTAAGGGACTCTGCTTAAGACTTAAGTTTGTAGAACAAACCTCACAAAAATCAACAGGAACTTTTATTTCTTTTGACACAGTGAGATTTTTGTCTTTAACACTCTTCCCATATGAACTGCATTGCTGAAATAAATATATGAACTGTGTTGCTGAGATAAATATGCTTAGGATTATGTCCCAGACTTTCAACAATACCAGGGGTGTAAATGGCACACTTGCCTTTACCACAGTGCTACTGCCCTAAAGGCCTAGCTCCTGAGATGCACAAGACAAGAATAGATAGCTGAATTTTCTTGCTAACAACATAAAGACTCCTTGTCCTACCTGCTTAAAAATCAGAGATGCTACATGCAGAAGTGAAAGCCCTTCGAGGTTTCTGGTCTGTCTTTGTACATTGCATTAATATCATCAATATCATTAAAAATAAAATTGCAATATAAAAAAATCCATACCCATCTTTTCCACTGCATACATTTAATATTATTGATGAGCTAGTTTCCTTGTTTAAAGATAACTTTGAATTTTGACTGGTGATAATATTAATGCATCCCCTAAAACATAAATGCACAGAGTGAAACAATTCTTAATCATAAATCCTACAATTAAAAAAACCCCAGCCAACCAAAATCTAAGACACACACACAAAGAGATTCTAAGTGATGTATTTGCCAGTACCTGATACAAGGGGCTAGGAAATTCAGGTGAAGGAGGGGATGGGCAGTCACTGTAATTTTCCAAGCAATTCTTTCTCCAGAGAGCTATTGTGACAGACAGTAGATTAGACTGGTGACACAGACTTCTTTACAGCTGTTGCCACTCGATGCACACCCAACTGTGGAGCACTAAGTCTTGAAATAGAAGCTCTAACAAGTAACCAAGGTACATCAGTGCAGGAACAGAGCACATGTTAACCCTGAACACACAGTTTGAAGTGATTCAAGCCCCAAAAACCAATTCTGCCGGAGAAGTCTTCATTCTATCTGTGAGCAAACTTCATTCCAACAAAGACATTAAGACTGCAGCCTGCTGGTAGATACCAGTATAGGGCAACTGAGTCCTTTGTAGGCCAACTGATCTGTACCCATGCAAGAACCTGCTATTCTGATTAAAAGCAAAGTCACTATTTTATTAAAGGGAAATGGAAATAGTTTAAGCTTATGAATTGGAATTAGCCTGTAAAGCAGCATGTGGGAAACTTGATTTCTCCCCTCACCCCATTTAATAAAGACGAGTCACAAAACAAGCATTGAGCTAGAAATAAATCATTTATTTTAAAACAATACAGGTTAATAAATAGATTAGTTATCAGAAAACTTAATAAATAGCCTTTTATAATTTACACAAGGCAAATACAACATGCCTATAACTATTTTTTAAAAAGCAAAGAGAGTAAGCTTGACTTGTAAGCCATTAACAAATCTATATATACATTATTTGGAAGCTAATAAAATAAACCATTTTTATGTAATCTGTAGTAACTATATTGCAAGAGCATTGAAGCAACCAAACCTGACATTGTATTTTTGTTGCCAACTACCTTTTCCCCATATGCCATTAGAACTACTTTTTACATTCCAGGAAAAAAAAGGGAAAATTAAAAAAAAAAAGAAAAGAAAGTTCTACAGTTGAAAAAAAAAATTGACTTAAAAATACCCCTTTTGTGTAATATTTTCCACTCTACAGAGCAACTGTCTGGGAAGGGGTGTGGACACAGGAGGACCTAACACAACCACAAACAATAAAGAACCCCCAAACTTATTTGCAGCTTTTAAAAAGAAATTTCTTAATCTCTAACATTTCAACACTTGCTATCTGATACACTTGGGCACTGGTAATGATAGCTGTTGACAACATTGGTGCCTAACACAGTACACATTAAAATTCTGCATTCTGTAAGCCCACAGATAGCACCAAAGAATTATTACAAAAATAACAGGTAATAGATAAACATTTGATAACGCCTGATTTAACAGTAAAACTTCAGCAGTTACACCATCTCAAGACAACCAAGGAATATGTGTAGAATCCTTGATGTCTTATATTTATGAAACAAGAATGTGAGGGTGGGTACAATGTGCAAACAACTTCCCATTTAAAGCACCCCCTATTTATTAACCCCAAATTTCTTCAAATACAAACCCTGTATTTTTTTTTAAATAAAATGAAAGCTAAACCTCACTTTCTAGTGTTTCAACAACTTAATCCAGTGTTTCCATTATTCAGTGCTAGTTACTTCAGAAAAATACATATGTTCCAATATAAATCAATATTATTAATAGGCAGCCTCACTTGTCAACTGTGATATGACAGGTTCTTATTAATGTTAGTTGCAGCTCACTAATAAATAGGCTCTATTTACACATACAGAGTCCTGGAAAGTCAATACAGCAGATAACTTGTTTAGATATTTTTCTTTTTTACAGAAGTATTTAAGGTGTAACAAATGTGGTTTTTTGGTTGTATCAAAAAGGTTTCTATTCTCCTACCGAACATTTGAGGGATTTTTGTGTTTGACACCTAACAGAGATCATGACTGACAAATGCAAATCCTCCATACACTGAAGGGATAATGATCCAAGAGCTATCCTCAAGTGAGTACCAAGTAAATGTTTGACAAGTGTAACAGAAGTCAGACAAACGGAGTGAAGCGCCTTTCACATGGACTGAACGTAATTCAAATGCATTCCACCACTGTAATGAGTCCACTTTTTGTATTGTAGCCTCTCCCACTTGTACTTTGGAATCAGAACTGAAGTCATCTGGCTCGCAGCTCTCAATGCACATAACACAAAGAACGTGAGAAGGGCAGGCCCATGAGGGACGCCAGAGCTCAGGAGACAACTATGCACATTTGCTCCCTGAGATGATGGAACTCGGATATCTGTCTAATTCAAAGTGCTTCCTTGTCAAAGGGGTGGGAAAAGAAGGGGGGACAGCTAAAATTCAACTTCAACAGTGCCTCCTTTTAAATCAGAAAAGCAATGGGACTAAAAAAGGTAGGACACCTAGAAAGAGGAGGGCGTGGGATGGAGGGGGAAAGAATCCTATCAACAGTGACAACAGAAAATGCTAATACATTTCTAAAGTTAGAACTGAACCAGATCCAGGTACAGCAGAACTTGAAAGAACACTGCTACACACTGAACAAAGTAGCAAAAATAAAGCTTTCAATTACTTAGCATTCAAGAAGTAAAAGGCTGCAGATACAAATGATGTGCAAGGCCACGAGAATTTCTTTCACCTTATGTGCTGGCTTTTGACATCTCTGTTTTAAACATCAAGGTTAATTAGACATTTCTAGAAAGCTCATCACAGATGAGGAGCAGCTGGGGAGAAGAGAAGAAAACTGTGCTGACATTTATCAGTGGTTATGATGGTCAGAGGACCACAGAACAAGGTTGCTACTTTATTCTTCCTCTGCATAGTGAGCACTTACTAAGTAAACTTCGTGTGGTGCAGAAAATGTCAAGGTTTAGACAGGGCAATCAAGTTATTTTGAATCTAGTATTTCCTAATAATTTGCATATGCATCTAACATACTGGGACAGGCACTTTATAAATAATTAAGAATTAATTTTAAAACCAACGAAGACAAACAAATATGGCCAAAGGAGGAATAAGATGAGACACAATCATTTCCATTCTGACCTAAAAATTTTCATAGAAGTCATCAGAGATTAAAGGCTTATACAAAACCAACATACAACTCATGAACTCTGAAAATGAATTTTGAAAAGACAACTTGACTGCTTCAGAAAACAGATAACATTGTTTTAAAAAGTAGGTTAGTACAGGCCTCGCAACCTATGTGCAATTCTAGGTTCAATTAAAAAAAAAAGGGGTTTGGTACAACAAAATATAACTGTTTGCTGAGAACCAAGATAACGTCTTCCAATCATAATGGCCAGAGGCTAGTTCAACCAGATTTCATAGCCCAATTACCCTCATCTACAATTCTCAAACTTTCTAAAAACCTTGCACAATATTTGAAAATCCATGAAGACAGTCTCTTCTCTGCTACTGTTCATTAAGATACCCAGTTACTGTGTGCTGGCCTATAACAATGCACATTTCTGCCAACTCAGAGCCATACCCCTGCAATATGGAGTTCTAAAACAAGCTTGCAAATAACATAGTAGGGCTCTTACTCCCTCAGAACAGTCCCTTCAGAATACTAAATCTTTTGAATTCGCTTTTGCGATTATTGCTGCCATTAGTAGGGCTTACAGCATTTATTTTACATGAAAACTGTAAAGGAGGCTGCGTTTTAAGGAAACCTCAGTTCAGGTTAACAAAAAACATCAAGAGAGCAGACAGTGTTACTCCCCACTAATCAATGTCCATGTTCCTGTCAGGCAGCTACAAAGCTACATTCATGATTTCTTGATAAAGCGTTGGGAATTTTCTCAAATACTGTCTTGTAATCACATTGGGATTTTCTATTTTTCTCAGGAGTTGTTCTGATCTAGAGATGTTGAGTTCTACTCTACTCTTCCATTTTTGTACTTACAAGGAAACAAACATTCATTGCTTTTCAAGCTTTCAACTTTCTGAGTTGTGATGTTTTAGCTACCAAATACAAGTAGGGCATGAAATTATCTATTTCATTCTTTAACATATCAGTATTCTCTAAATGGTTTAAACAGAGCTGTTTGGAGTCATCCCCATCATAGCTCAAGCTATCTGCACTACTTATCAAATTATTACAACTGAACTGTCCACACAAGTCTATGAATTATGATCTGAATGTATGTCCCTGTCAGTTACCTAAAACTCAGCTCTCTGAATGCTTTAGTTTTTTCAGTCTTTAACCTCCTTTTCCCATTTTACAAGAACATCAGACCATCTCTTTTAAGCTATGAGAAATCTCATGCTCTTCTCTCTCATAAATTTCTTTTTTTGGTGGTCCCTGTTTATTAGCTGTTTCACAAAATGGTCTTCTGCATTTCGTCACTAAAATAAAATAAAGGTATGCTGGACTCATTTCAACATTCCTACTCTTCCCATTAGGAGTATGAGTTTTTCAGAAGCTGTCAAAGTATCCAGGGGGTTCCGCTCAGGTTTGTAAATTCTTCCAAAAATATATGGTCCTTCTAGATGCTTTATGTGTTTAGAATTTGAATATAGTCCAATATTGCAGACAGTGAAATTGAATTATTAAACTGGTATAGGCCATCTGAAACAAATACATTCACAATTATGCAGTATTTTTTGATTGCAAAGGCACTGAAACAGTTCTGAGCTGCTTACAAAAAAGCCACCATGTAGGCAATGAGTCTGTGCATCATTTCCACATCCTTCAGAGTCTTTCTACCTGCTCCCAATTAAAAACTCCCACATGAATGCAGTATGTCTTAACGTGTGTAAGTTACAGAGAAAAATGCATACCTGGACACTACCATGAGCTGATAAGTAATTAGTGAAAGCTATTTAAGGGTTCACTGCTCTGTATAAAGAATTCAGTTTAAAACTCCCCCGTGTCTTCACCGCATGGCAGACAAAGTTGCCAAGACAGTCACTAAAAAGAACAGATCTGCAGTCCATGATCCAAACAACATTTATCTGAGAATTCACAGCCTTGATGGTGAAGACATTGCTATACTAAGATTCACAAATTGTTCCATTACTTTCCCCCCCTTATTTTAAGGTATACATCACTTATGATGAAAGGTATCAGATTGAGTGCATTAGAAACTGATGTCCTCTGCCCACAGAAATGGTACCTCAGAAGACACAACACAAGCTTTCACACAGGTCTGTCTGAATACTCACAGAGCTTTCTGATGGACTGCCTTTTGCAGTGAGGAAATACATCGGTCTCTATGCTGACTCAATCAGTAGTTCCAATTAAGGTCATTTATTGTGTTGATTGGGTTACGTGGACAGCTGTTCCTTTGAAACTGGATGGAGGCCTCCAATTCATTTCACATAGGCCACCAAATTGTCAGAGGGTAGTTACCAACCTGAATCCTATTTGAAACAGTGACCTAGAAATGAACAACTCTGCATCCTTCCCTGAGCCATCCAGTTTCCCCTCAAAAATATTTTAATCTGTCTTCATGTTAGGTTTGTTTAAATCTCCAATATTGAAGTTGAATTCCTTGAAGACTTGTATAAGAACAATTCCAATAGATACTGTGGTGAATCCACAAGCCATTCCCAAAAAATCTACAACTCCTACATTACTCCATTCCCTGAAAAGGATGGCTGAAGCCAGCAGGACTAGGGTGGTAAACACAACGTAGTAGATGGCACCAAACACAGAGGAGTCAAAACACTCCAGTGCCTTATTGATGTATCTGAACTGAATGATAATGCTACATCCTAATACTGCCAGAAGTACCAGGCAGAGGTACAGAGCCCTTTGACTTGATGGGTTATTGTGAAAGATATCTTGAGCAGCCAGCCCAATGCCTTTTGTGCTGGGAACAGTGAAACTGCCCAACAGAGAGCAAATACTGATGTAAACCATAATATTAGTAGGTCCATGAGCTGGAGCTATCCAGAAGATAAGCAGGAGAAGCATTAGCAGCACTATGCAGAGATAACCCACGAAAACTGGAAAACAAAAAGAAAACAAGAAAATATCAAGGTGAGAACTCTTCTAAAGATTTTAGAAGGCAGATCATGTCCTAGCAGTGACCTTCAGGTATACATCACAATTAAGATTTGCTACTGAATATAGATCCAAATCACTGAGCTTCCAGAAACATTGGCATCCACGACTGACGATGTTGTCGTGTTCTTTGGAAAAAACAAATAGTCATGTAGAAAATTACACATTGTTGCACATTTGAAATGGATTTCAGATGTCTTTTTCTAATCTTATTCTCTTTTCTGTCAGGACTATACCCCTTAAAGTCTCCTATGACAGACAGAAGGGTAACACCTTATTCATAAATGGTTCATTAAGGCACAGTGTATGGATCCAGCAAAGAGCTTAAACATAAAGTTAGATCCCACTAAGGTAAGCAAGATGAGCAGGAACAGTTAGAGCAAACATGAGGCCGTATTATTTGCATTACACCATCAGTACACATATAGGATCAGTGAAAAACATTTCATGCTTTAGAGTTTTAAACAAATATATAGCCAATTCACCTTGTTCAGATTTAAATGGTAAATCGAGACCAAAGTATTTGTTTTCTTTGTTTGCAGATTTTTTGAATAGCTGATGTTATTAGGTTTGAGTTTCTCTCACTTGAAGCAAATACAAGAAAAACAAGTTGGCAGGTTAGCTCTTAAGCAAGAAAAATAAAATTGGGCCTGGAACTTATTGGTACCAGTATGTGTCCTCCAGCAGCTGGTGAGAAAGAACAGGCATTTCAGCATATGTCTCAACAGCCTATTTCTACATACCTTTATTGTGCAAAGAAATCTGGGAACACAACTGGTATTTAGTATAAACTTTTAATTAAAAAAACATGGAGAAATAAAGGAGAGAAGAAAGACAGTATTTTTTTGGTTTTTTTGTTTCATAATGTTATAAAATTACAAGTTCAACTGGCTATTGTTCTGAGCTTGCTGTGCAGGATAATGTTTCCAAAAGTACCCCTGTTTTCCTTTCTGCACACATGTCCCAATAAATACGACAAGTTCTAAGTAGAGCAGGGCATAGTTTTCTTACACAAAACCTGTACTGGTTTGCCTCTGTCATGTTAGGATTTTTTCAAAATTCAATCTGCCTACCTGGTAGAAGTGGTAAGCCTCTTCCTCAAGCATGCTCTTGCTCAACCTCAGAAAATCATTATGAATTAATGAAAAAACAAACTACCTGGATTTGTAAGCTTCTCTTCAAGCTCGGCCTGAGTCGTTACACTCTCGGACTTGGGGGAATGAATAATGAGAACAACAGACCCAGCACAGCTCAGCAAACACCCCAGCTTGCCAAGGATGTTCAGTTTCTCTTTCAGTAAGTAAGAAGCTAAGATGGACCTTTGATAAAGAGGAAGAAAAACAGAAGTTTGACTACATCCTGTTAATAATGTTCTAACAGTGCTGTGCCATATGAATTTCCCTTTTAAAAGAATACTGTCAAATGTTGATGAATTCTCAAAATGTATTTCTGACTTACCTGAGTAAAGATTTATCCATATGCAGTTTTACTCAATCCTTGACATCTCACATCAGGGAAAAAACCCAAAACAACACAACAAAACAAGACACAAACCCCAACAAAAGTCCTAGCCACAACACCCCAAAAACCAAAACCACATCATCCCCTCAAACCACCATGTCCCCCAAACAACTGAAACCCTCCAAACCAGACATCTGACCCCCAAGGCAGACATCTACCCATTATCAATTTGGTGAGCTGTCAAAAAGCCCCATTTTATAGGTGCTAAGCAGTCATGGTTACAAAGATCCCAGAGCACAGTTCAGAGATGTAGCTGACCAAACTAAGCAAAAATATGTGGCCTAGGAAAAAATAATAGGTGGTACTTAGAGCACCATCAGTGTGCTTCATAGTGATAGAACTAAAGAGAGACATGACGCAATGCCATCTACACTGAAGCAGATGACCAGTGCAGTCACAATTCAGCATGCAACAGAAAAATCTCAAGGCAATGCACAGCTTTGTTTTCAAATAGTTGTGCTTTTTCACTGCAGTAGTTCCACAACTGTAGTTCGTCTATTCACAAAACATTAGCTACATATTAAACTCCTTAAACTCAGTGCCTTTTCTGTGCCTCCCACAAACATAACTTCTGAGAAGCTCGGGTCATGCATATGCAAGGAACTCCCTTGCTTCAGGAAAGGGGCCAAATCCAATGAAATTAAATCAGCATTAATACACATGTGGGCTGTGGATAGTTGGGTAGAGAAAGACTGTGAGACAAAAGGAAAGATCTACATAGTAAGGGAACTGTGAACAAGAGAATAGGCAGAAATGTCCAGAACAACCACAGAGAAGGGAGAAAAAAAAATGTTTATCTGCTCCAAATCATAGTGATAGCTAAAGCAGAAGATACTCAGGAAAACCCTTCTTTACCACTGCCTCCCCCCAGCCCAGCTTTCCTGGGGAAAACAGGAATAGGTGACATTATAACACACCACGAAGAACCATAAGCCTGGCATTTCTCAGTGGACCTCCAGTGAGCACTGAGTCCATCTGACATTTTATTAAGTAGTACTGACATCCAGATAAGAACAAGAAAAGCAAACTCTTACCCAAATGGAACGCCAAGAGCTCCCAAGGGTGTCACTAGCACAGTTGGGACTGCAGTGTAGGCCAAGAAATTCCCTATTTGACCCAGTGCCACTGTCAAGAGAACCAGAAATATGCCTTTAAACCCCTTTGTAAAAATAAGTAATCAAAACTTGCCCAATACTGTTTGGGAAAGAGTGACCTAACTGGAAAACAGATGTTACAATCTGCTTAGTTCTGTTAATTTTGCATGTAAACAAAATGGCTGGAACTTTCTTACAGTTTTTAATTTCTTAATACAGGATTTATATTTGCCACACAAAAGTATCCAAGTGGGCACAGTAAATAATCTCATTTGTAAATTCTCTTAGATAAATAAGACTATGAATTAGAAACACCCATGGATTATAATCTCAGTATTACACTCAATTATGTATATGAGGAGGGGTAAAATTGTATATAATCCATGGTTTCATCTTTAGAATGTGCATTCACATAAAACAAATGTACTTGATTATAGCTCCTAACAGCAGTGTTACCTTTTTGGGGGAAAATAAAGACAGTGCTGAGGAATCTTCTAACAAAATACTAAGCACATGCATAAGGGCTCTTCAATATACCACATCAAATTTTCACAATACTATGTAACATCCAACGTCATTCCTGACCACTGTAAGAAGCCCAAGCCTGACAAGCCACAGTAACAGCCTCAACCTTATTTTTCTTTCCTCCAGTAAAAGCAAATTCCAAGATATACCACAGTATTGCACATCACAGCTGTTATAACAGTTCAAGTTTTCTGTTAAAAAATAAAAGCTGGATGGTTTTGCAAGCACTGGCAAGTTTATAATAGGTCAACATACTTGCATAGTTACAGGGTCTGTGGTAACTGGCAAGAAGCTTGAGATTGAGCACAAATTACATACAGCTCAAATTTCCAGTTGCTGTTAAAAGCTATTATCAGCATTTAAAAACATTTCAAGAATCCAAGATGTTTTTATGCTCAGGCTGGCACTGCCCTCAACTATCAAATATCGTTACTATCATCCAATTTTTTACATCTGCAAAGCACTGTGCAAACACTAATTAATTTACCAATTTAGCTCACATTATCAGTAGAGCTGAAGACCTGTGTAACCTACAGGAAATATGAAGGAGACAAACAAACTCGCAGAACTGCAGAGTGTGGCAAAATGATACAAATTAAATTCACAGAGGCTTTCTCTATGTGCAGGAGTGAGCCAGAGAAGTTGATGAGCAGCGTTTCCAAGGCACAAGACACAGTGGTGGTCTCCCTGTCCCTGGGAACAGAGTAACTCAGTTACCAGCCTCAGGCTCTTTTGAGACATATGTGGCAGCTCTGGCATTATCTTCAAGGCATCTGAAGGCACTGGGGCAGATCTTGGATGGAGAAGAGTGCACAGCTGGCACTCTGCATTTCCAAATGACTCTGACAAAAGGCTGCTTTTTTTGGAGGTCAGGTGTCTTAACTTTCTGCTGGAAGAACTCTTAACAGATGGCACCAACATCCATCCATAAATTAGGTCTCTGAAGTTTCAGTCAAATGGAACATACTGTAAGGCAACTGAACCTACTGGAGGTTTTCCATATCACCATGGAATAATAGTAACAGTAGCGTACCACCACAAATGACAGACCAGGATTAGTTAACACCAATTTAAAAAAGAATCTCAGTAATTGTTACCATCTGCCTGATGTTGAGAACCATTGCTGCCAACCTACCCAGTCCTCTCTGAACAGAAATACCTCATCAGATACATCAATGCTGTAAGTCAAGACACGACTTCAGTTCTGGAAGGCACACCAAGCTTTAAATATGATAAACAAGTACCAGCACCCTCAAAGTTACTGCAGCACAGAACTTGATGCACACTGGCACGTCTCCATTAGCAAGGAGACCACGAGTAGACTTGTACAGCAGAAGACATCTATTCTAGGCATGTCAGGGGGTTTATTTCAGACTAACTTCAGCCTGCTCCCGCTATTTGCAGCTCACATGCATTAAGTATGTTCCTAGAATTCATCTTCCAACCTAGTTTCATTTTAAAGATGAGGCCAGGAGCCTCAACGCTGCTATGAAATGTGAAACACAGCCCAGTCTGTGGTGACAAACAGGAGATTCGCTTCACAAGTGTATTTCCCATCTTTAATACAACACTAATGCAGATGTTTTCACTATAAGAACCAGACACATCTATGCTGCTATCAAAACCTGCACTGAAACTAATTAATTAGCCAATTAATTAGTTTAATGCTCATTGAAATACCTGTACACATGCTGCAATCACTCTTTTGACTACAGAGTAAGGAAAAGTCCCTTAGCAGAATCTGCAGCCCTTCCTTTGAAGTCTTCAGTAATCCCGTGGATCCCAGGGCCCCCAAACGGTTGGGCAGCATTATGCTGAGTCAGCATGCCAACACAGAAACACTTATTCACCATCTGAACAAACACCACGAGAACAAGTTGATAGAGTTTATGTGGGTTCTGTTAGTCATCCAAACTGCAGATTCTCTGCTTGACAAAATGATGGCAGCTGTTATCATTTCAGCCAGATAACTGGGGATATTGCTAATTCCACAAGTAACACCTTTCCCCAAATAGCACCTTTCTCTGCATCCCATAGGTGCCTACCTGGCCCTTGCTAGTGCTGTTTGTGGCTGTGCTGCCATTCTGAGTCTATAATATCCACAAGCAATTCTTCTTGCTCAGTTCCTCAGTAAAGCTACTGAGGTTTTGTTTTGAACTACCTGCATCTAGCTACTGGAAAAAAGCCAACTGATACCATTCCCTTCAGCTGTTTTGCCTTCATTCAATTCAGTCAGCTCTTTTAAGCATGAAATTGTTTTCTCTGATTCACCAAGATACATCCTGTAATAATACCTCCCTTTTTTAACTCCTTCTGCTTAGAGATTACAGATGGGAGCCTCAAGAGTGATAAACAACAGTGACTGATGCATAGATTTATTTCTACGTAGGTAGCAGTGATCCTGTCAGGGGTGGAAGCTGACAAAGAACTAGTTAAACTCAGGTTAAATTAGCTGAGGACTTTTCTTCTTAAGCTCTGTGGGCTTCTACACTTGCTGTGAACTTTATCCTTCAATAGGATCTATCAGTTTTCATTCCTTTTGCACAGCTTTAAGACAACAAAACCAAAAATCAGAGACTTACCTTGCTGCCACAAAACCAGGGGCACAACTGGACTCATATACTTCTCAGAAACAGCATCAGAATTTTCCAAATAATTCACAAAAAGCTGGATCAGAGTCTAAAAGTGGGGTATGATTCCAAGTTTGTGGGTAGAGCTAGGGCTGATGTGTAAGAGGAGAAAGCTAGTTGCTCCCCATGCTCCAGATTCACATCAGAGAATGAACTTGGTGTTAGCAGAGTTACAAAGATATTAAGGGTAAAATTACACTGATCTAATATCAGCACCACAGAAGGCTTTGCATTAATCTTGCAGATTAAAAGCAGAACTGAAATTGTATCTGTTGAACTAGAAACCAAAAGAGGTTTTATTTTTTTTTAATTGAGGCTGGTTAAATGCTTTCTGATCTAAAATATAACATGTGCTCAATGAGCCCTTTTGTGCAGAGCGACAATTTTTAATTCAGCTTTGACTTTTATTAAAAACTGAGCTGGCCAGTGCAATGCAGTGACATAAACCATGCAGGAACCCAGACTCAGAGCAGTGTGTGGCTGCCAAGGGCTGAAAGTACCAAATGGTTTGGAAATGTGGAAAGATGTCTGACTCATGTGTGTCCCAGCTCTTTGCCTTTGCAAACACCACCAGGCATGGTAGCCATGGTAAGAGTTTACTAAAAGTGGGATATTTCTACGGATGGAAATTTCATGACAAGGGAGTGTGAGATTCAAGATGAAAACCCAGATTTCCCGATGTGTCCTATCACCATCTAAGCAAAGCTCTCTTTAAAAACAAAAATTAAAACCTTTTAAGATACTTACTTGCAATAGTGCCCGACCACCATACTATATCAGTTAAGTACGAAGTACCTGGAAGTATAGGAAAATGTATTAGAAAAATATGAAATAACAATATTGCAACTATGAAGCAACAGTCTCAGTTATTAAGGACCTTCATCTTAAGCCTATTCTTCAAGGAAACTGAATGTGAGATTTAAAAAAGAAAAACAATAAAAAGGAGAGAAAAATTTTGGATCTGGCTTATGTTTCCAAGTAAGACCTTCTCAAGACTGAGTTTCCAGTTTCAAGTACCTATGTGACACTAATGCAGTATTGTGTAGAAAAGAGTCCAAAATGTCACCAAATGCTTCTGAAGGTGACATTTAAAACACACAAATTAGAACCACTTCTAGGAGAACTGGAAACCTATGGAAACAACACGATTTGGCTCAGTTAGTTTGCTGATACAACCTCGGTGAAATTGTATCGAAAACACTGTAGCTGAGAGACTGTTTTGGCACACAGGTTTGGCAGGACCACAGTGTCGCCTGATCCTCCTGCATTCAGTGCTACAAGTGAAGCCTCTGAATTCCTGACATAGTGCCCCGTTTCAGAGAGGAGTAGGAACTCTGTATTGTCCTTAGTGCCTCCCCAGCTGGAGGATGGTTATTTTCACTGTCAGGTTACAGGCTCTTGCCTTGGGATGGGCACGGGTGGAGCCTGTGCACCACCTAAGTCCTGCTTCTGCAGAACATCAAGGCTCATGACCACTTCCTAAACTGAAGCATGACCTTCTCTGAGCACAACCTTGGCATCAAGTTACACTCCTATGTTTTGCTCCTCTTTCTAGCAATACAGCTCTGCATTCATTTGGGAAGATGCCCTCTCAAAAGCTGCTGGAGCAGTAGGCAATATTGTACCTACTCTGAAATCCCAAATGGAAGAAAAACACAGTCATCTCTAACTCTGGAGACATATAAAGTATTAAGCACTTGGAAATCACACTATACAATTGAAAAGAGATGAAAAATGACTAATGAAAATGGCCAGCTTTAGAGTGGGTGTAGTAATTTTTCAGACTTTTGTTATTGCATATAAAATAAAAACACTGTTGGGGGCAGAAATTGTAGAAAATATTGACTCAAGTAAGGTAACTTTGCAAAATATTTGTCACCCACTGCTGTTTCTAACTAGACAGGGATTGCTAATTACATCAATACTATATTATTGATTCAAGAGAGAAGACAGAAGAGACTTGAAGTGCCTCCTTGTTAATTATACAACACCTGCTGAAGACAATGGAAAAAAGACATCATCTGACACTGGCCACCTCAGACTCCCAGCTCCAGCTGCTAGATTCAAGGCAGAACTCCACTGCTTCATAATATGAAACAGAGAGAAACTGGGGTATCTTCCTGGGTGCCTCCTCACTGAGCATGCCAACAGAAAGTACTACAAAATGCTCAGCAAGATGCATAAACACCAATAATATCCTCAACACAGGAAGTTTTACAGCTGCTAGCACTGAGAAAGCAGGCACATGCCCATCACTCACATAACCCAGTGCTCCACTGAAAGTTCTTCAGGAGTAAGTAGACTCAAAATGGAAACTTCCTTCAGCTGCCTTGGGATGCAAAATTATTTCTTTCTCTTGTGTTTTCTCATTGTTTCCCTTACAAAAAAAAAAAGGGTTGTATTTATGATGCCAACGTGATCTCTCTGTGGACAACCAAAATGGGTTACAGACATCTTGGAGGGAAAGAGAGACTATGCTTGCAAAACAAAACTTTGTTTGATGCCCTTAACTGTAAGGTCACTGCAGAAAAAGCAAAACAAACTTTTTAGATCAGGCTGCCAGGTTGTAGTAACGTAATTCCAAGCTTGCTTTGCTCCACTGCATTCACCCTGAATGTGCTAGATGCAGCACGCAGTGGAAATGCAAGTACAAATATATACATATATATAAAATATTTATTATTATTTATATGTGTACATATACATACATATTTACATATGTGCAATGTATACAGAGAAAATACCTTGTAGTTGTCACTGAAAAGGACTTTTCTTAAAAAACAATTCCTAGAACCTATGGTTCATGCTCATACACAGATGCCATCACCTACAAAAACCAATGGCTATTGACCACAGTAATACAATTCAAAGGCATCATGCAACCTGTGTTTACAGTCTTCCCCTTACAAAAAAGCACAACACTAAAAACAAATATTTTTTTTAAGTTGCAGTTTCCTATATGCAAAGCATGGAGATGCAAGTAGCAAATGCTGTTCAGCTGTGTGCTTTGAGGAGCTCTGATTTCAAAATAAAATACAGATCTTCACACTCGTGAATTTACAGCTTTGTTTTGACTAAACTGTCTAGACAGCACAGTCAGTTCCTGAAACTGTTCACCTCAGGAAATAATAATGAGGCATGGGATTTCAGTAAGAAAAATATAAGAAATAAATTATTTCACGTTACTGATCTGTCCCTTCTCAAAAAGCAGAAACCACCATGTGACTGATACAACTTGCGTGTGTCCGTGGAAGAGCTGGAATAAACAAGTGACAAGATGTGCTGGTGCTGTCCATGGCAAGAAGCTAGCTAAGCCACAGAAACTGGTAGTAAAGTCCCGCAAGCACACGGAAAAGAAGAACCTGTGTACGGACAGGGGTGCATACGACACTCGAGCCGCCAGTGCTGTATTACAGCGTGAGGCACCAGCGCGCTGACCGTACACGGGGAAGCTGTTGCTGATGCGCATGTTAACACCCAACCCCTCGCTGCTCCCCACCGCTAACACATCCTGACTGACCCGCACCTGCCGCCTCTCCGCTCGTTTGTCACCTCCCCTGCGCCTCGACCCAGTCACGGACCTCTGGTGTCAAACACGCTTACGGTGACAAACTGAAGCCGGCTCCCCCGCACCAGCGACACGGCCACCCCCCGACAGGGCTCC
>VZRX01012158.1:304173-315259 GCA_013398075.1 Notiomystis cincta
TCTTCTCTGACCAGCAGCAAAACCCTCCTGACTTTGTTTTGATTTCCTTCTTAAATCTGTCATCACAGGGGCATTACAAACCCCTCTCACTGGCCCAGTCCTGGCCAGCAGCGTGTCCATCTCCAGAGCCATCAGCCTTTGGCTCTGCTGGACATGGTGGAAGCTTCCAGCAGCTTCTCACAGGAGCATCTTTGTGGCCCCCCTGCTACCAGAAACCAGGCCCTGCCAAACCAACACAGCCTTGGAATCTTGAAGAATTAAAATTCTCTCAAGTGAGGAACATTGGAGGCACTCCTATTAATCAAGTCAACTCACTCATCAGACTTGCTGGATAGTTCTAACAATGTATGTATGGATTTTCTTCTACATTGTTCTTCAGCAAAACATCTTTTCTAGAAAACAGCTCAGGGAATACTGCAGTCAGCTGCCTGCTCAGAGATCAATCTTTGGACCCTTGAGTGCATCCTGTACTCCAAAGCTGGAATGTCATGATTAATTTTATTTTTATGTGGGTGCTTTTAAATGGGATTTCAATGTTCAGTACTGTTGGAAAACTTAAAATGCATTGCAATGTATTTGAACTGGACTTTTTTCCCCTTCAAACCAAACAATAGGATACCATGAAAATGCCCCCTGTTTAACTACTTTCTTCTTGACACTTCACTTTCAACTGACCATGCATTTGCAAACTGTAAAGCCATTGCGCTCCTGGGACCCAGTTACTCAGTTCCAGGTGTTTACACCATAGTAATACATTCTATTTACTAAATAGGTACCTTCCCAGCAGCAAAGCTACATCTGCAGCCTCACTCACCATTACATCTGAGAGCACAAAGAAGCAGTCTGTCTGCTCCAGGACAACAGTGCTGAGATACTGGGATTCCCAACTAATGGCTTTAAACAGAGTTCTAGCTGAAGAAATGATGATAGGATGATGCAAACTGTTTCTAAAGATTCTTCCAGACAGTGCCTGGTGGAAGGAGGCTTTCTATGATCTGCTACAGGTCAGGGCAGCTGCAGACACAGATACTTCAGTATTTAATATTTGCTGTGGTTTAACCCCATCCAGCAACGAAAAACCACACAGCCAGAGTGGAAAAGAGAATCAGAAGAATAAAAGTGAGAAAATTCATGGGTTGAGATAAAGACAGTTTAATGGGACAGAAAAGGAAGAAAATGATGATGATGATGGTGGTGGTGGTGGTAGTGATGATGATATCTAGAAGAGGTATTGCAATTGCTCACCCCTCACTGACTGATGCCCAGTCACGTCCCAAGCAGTGACCCTGGGCCAGCTCTCCCTAGCAGTTTTTATGCTGAGCATGTTGCTGTATGGTATGGGATATCCCTTGGGCCAGTTTAGGGCAGCTGTCCCAGCTGTATCCCCACACAACTTCTTGTGCCACTCCAGTCTTTCTACTGTCAGTGCACGAGAAGCTGAAAATTCCTTGACTTAGTATCAACACTACTTAGCAAGAACTAAAAAACTTGTGTGTTACCAACTTTATTCTCATACTAAATTCAAAACACAACATTATACCAGCTACATGAAAGAATTAATTCTATCCCAGCAGAAACCAGGACAGTATTTCATATTTAAAATAGAGTTTAATATTTAAAACATCTGGAGTTTAAGAGTTGTAATGAAAGGCAGCTGTTGTAATTATTGACCAATGCTGGAAGGAAACCCTTTGGCACGAGGTTAATCTCACTGCACTAAGCAGATGTTCAGTGTTGTGCCATAATCATTGCACATGCTGATCTGCACCTTTTAATAAGACAAGGCTATATTTATTTGTATTAAATGTGGCATCAAGATCTCAGGCAAGGTCAGAATGGCATTGTCACCTTCTAGGGAAATGTATTTATCTTCTCTAAATCCTGTCAATATCTATGCTGAAAAGTCATTTTTAATGGTAGTTAAAGAACCTGTTTTGTGACAGGTCAATATTAATGCCTTGGTGTACGTCATGGATCCTCACATAATTAGGGTTTTAATGATGACTAAAATGTTTGGGTTGAGTTTGCTCTGACTTTATGCAAAGCAGCTGACTGCTTAGGTGAAATTGGAAGTCATGTTTCTTCAGATGAAGTACAAGGGATGTGGGATAACTGAATTACTGAGTTTCTTCTTATTTCAATTATTCTACTTACGTATTTGAGGCTTTCTTTGACATACATCTATCTTCAGGATTCATTTGATAATGTTTTTTCCTCACATACTTACTCCAAAGGGTTTGGTCCCTCTCACTCTTCTACTGATAGTTGTCACAGTGTTATATTTATCCAGGATGTATGGAGACTGTGATTAGTGGCACCCTGACAGCAACTAACTTTTGCACAAAAGGTATTAGGTGCTAAACTGTGAGAATCAGCTTGGAGAACAAGAATCCTTGTGCTTAGCTGTCACTAATTTTGAAGTGCCTAGAAATGCTTACTGGCTATGTGAGATGCCCAGCAAATATTGCAGGCAGCAGCAACCTTCAGGGCAAGTCTTCCTATGCATAGACTGCAAAGAGATAAAGTGGTCTTTGATGTATATTCATACTGTCTCTAGTTTTACTTTTTAAGAGTATTTTAATTATGATTTTAATGATACTCACTGCTGAAATGAGATCTCATGGTAGAGAGTCATGCATGACTGTAACAAATAATAGTGTCTCAGGTGTAATGATCTAATCTTAAATTCAATGAAATTATGAGGTTCCTTTGTCAAATAAATGTCACTTAAAAAAGGAAACAGAACAAACTAACACTTTTTAAATGGAACCTGTGAACAAAAGAGTATTTTTAAATCTTTTATTTCAGGACATCTTTCCTTCAAAGGAGACTGCCTGCATAATAGCACTGTGAAAGGGAGATAAGATAATTGCTACTTCAGCAACAGAACAGCACGAGTGCCTGAAGCTCCTTCCTGTCTGCGATTTAGACAGTAGCTGAAACAGAATAATTCTCTACCTTAATGTTTCTTTTGGACTCTGTTTGGCTGACATCAGTTTTGCCAAACCCCACAATTAATATCTGGGAGACTTCCCTCTTTGGGACCTTAAATAAATAAATCATGGTTTTGTCTGTTGGTTTTGTTCTTCTCTCCCCCCTCCCCTCCCCCTTTTAATATCTTCTGTTATACTCAGGGACAATGACAGGTACAGAAACATCTGCCAGATTAGAGCAGGGAAGGCTTTCAGCCATGGCTGTTAGAATTTCCTCAAATAGCAAAAAGCCATCAACTGATCTAAATGAGAAAAACAATAATAGCAGAACCAAAGCCATAGTTCACCTTGCTGCTAGAAGGTGGGCTACCACCACAAAGTGGCTTGAAGAAATGGCCCCCATGCTGAGGTGCTCAGAAAAAGTGGATGGAAGTTTTTATCCTAGCAAGTAAGAAAACAGCCTGCTATTTGCAGTAGTGCTTAAAGCAAATACATGCAAACACTTGCTGATCTGAACTGTGAAATGAATGCATTACAGTTAGGCTCTGAGATTCAGAACTGAGCTCTTCTCAGTATTTCAGTTTGGGCAAGTGGACCTACTGGCAGCAGTGTGGTGAGAAGAAAGTGGCACTTAAGTGCCATCTGAGCATCTGGACTGTGAGCCTTCTTTTCCACTGGTTCACTAATGTTTGGGCATCTTTTCCCATGCACAGAGGATTGCAAGCCAGAGCATACAGGTTTTTGAGTACCCAACAATTATTCCTTGGTGAATGCACACAGAAGGGAGCTAGGTCGAACCCTGGGGATAAATAGACCTATCATGCCTGGCATGCAAACCTCAGCACCCCAGGGCAGCATGTTCTTCTTGGTGACACCATTGTCAGTCATGTAGGAAAACACCAGTCTTTGCTGCTACTTGGGGCAGGATAATCCTCTGTCTTAATGAGCTGTTGTCTTCTACCTACCTTCTGAAGTTTTTCCTCAGTTTTCTAACTTTCACATCAGCACTGTTCTCATGAGTCAACATTTTCACTTTTTTTTTTTTTTGGTGTCTGTGTATGTGTTTTGTTTTATGTGTGCTTTTCTTATCCTGCCTGACAACAATTTTCTTCAGTAAAGCCGCACATCTTAATTAATTAATTGGATGCTGGGCTGTGGGCTACTCTTTATGATGTTTGGAGAGAACATGGCGTTTTAGCACAGCTATTCTCAAACTGATAATGGATGCTTCATTAGGGATCTGGGGAATACATCTCTTANTGGTGTCTGTGTATGTGTTTTGTTTTATGTGTGCTTTTCTTATCCTGCCTGACAACAATTTTCTTCAGTAAAGCCGCACATCTTAATTAATTAATTGGATGCTGGGCTGTGGGCTACTCTTTATGATGTTTGGAGAGAACATGGCGTTTTAGCACAGCTATTCTCAAACTGATAATGGATGCTTCATTAGGGATCTGGGGAATACATCTCTTAGTGAGGGAAGATGGCCTGTCCCTGGGGAGCTGCTGAAAGATGAGCAGGGGAGGTAGGAAAGCAAGAAAATGACCTGGCAGCAGAGCGCTTGAAAGGTTCCCTCTGGGTGAGAGACAGGCTACACCAAAAAAGTGTGACTGAGGCAATCTGTGGATTTTGAGAGCTGCAGGGGAAAGCCTTCTTCTATTGTCTTCTTGTCCTTATCAGGGGTACTGGCTTGGCTCTGTGGCTTGCAGCAGTTACAGCCTTCTCCCGGGTCCTTTCTCAACCTGGCTGTCAGGAGCTACTTTGTCCCCTTCTTCCTCTGTCCTCTGCTTGCCATCTTCCCTGCTACACTCCAGCCAGCACTCACCCTGCATCCAAACCAAAAGCAACTCTTACGTGGGAGGAGCATCCAAAATCCAGAACACACTTATGGTGAGGGGGATGCAGAAAAGCAATCTGAGGACTGCTGGCTCGGTGCGTCTTCTCCCACACTGCAGAGGAGGAAGTGGCACTTCTCTGCATTCCAAAATAGCATGACAACATTTGAATGCCCAAATGCCACTGTGTGCATATGTGACAGGGGTTCTCCTTTGTCACAGGAAATACCTCTCTAGGGGCCAAGTTGTGCTAGTACCTGTCTGGCTCCCAGGGAAAAAGCTAGGGAACCTGTGAGAACAGATGTTCACTCTGAAGAAATTACAGGTATCATCCCCCTGCCTTCTCTGTCCCCTCCTGGCAGCTGTCCAGCCTGTCAGACTTGCCTAGCAGTAACTTGGATGCAAATCCTGCAGTGCACTGCTATTGTTAAGCTCCCACTGTCCTTTGGGGTGGTGCTCGGTGGTGCTTCTTCCAACAGAGGGAGCCTTAGGTCTATCTCCTGTCATCACATGACAACAACTATAAATCTCCATCATTCATACAAAACATAACAGCTGGGAAAACTGTAATTTTGGCTGCTGGTCTTTGCTTGTTATTCAAATTTTGACAGAGTCCCTCTCTTTGTCTGAGCTTTCAGAGCTCCCTCTCTGCCTTTTTTGTTCTAGAATTTGTTTTTGAACTTCAAACTCTTCTATTCTACTCCTCTAAGTATTTTGGTTGCTTGCCTGTGTTCCAATGATGTTTTAATGTTTTTGAAAGGATGAAACTTTGTGCTTTCTATCTCATTTCTGGCCAGACCCTTAAATATTGCTGCAATAGGTTTCCTACAGTGAAATGTAGAAGATGGGAAATCAAGATTGATTATTGAACTTTTATGCAACAGTAATCATTATCTTCGACCCCATACCTATATGCTAGAATTAAATAAAGTCCTTGCTGTGAAACTTTTTTTCTTTAGTATAAGAAATACTTACAAAGTGAATCAGCAACTTAACAGTAGTGTGTATATTTTTACAGTCAGTTAGTTTGAAAGTCTGGACAGTTCAGATGGCCCATGTGGGTTAAACATAAATTATGTTTTAAATGGTGTTTCAGACAAGAAGTGCCCAAATTTAGCCTTCTCATGCAATTTTAATTTGACCCTCTAGTGAAAGTATATGCTGATATAGCGATATTGCATCATAAACTTATGAATCACTGAATCTGTACAAGAAGGATAGGAGTCAAGAAGGAGACTACCATGAGGCAGAGATCTTCCCTTGGAGAAGTTGAAAGATGTCAGGTGGCTTAGGAGTCCAGATGGAGAGGACTGTCATTTTCTTCAGCAGTGTGGGATGGCTGGACTGGACTGCACTGCTGTCAGGGCCATCAGGGCCCTGCAGGTACAGCTTGCCCCGACCAGCCCTGATGGGGACCCCCACCCACACTCTGTGTTTGATGCAGGAGCTCCCCTGCATCTTGAGCCCATGTATGAGCTATGTCATAGCAGTGTATGCTCCCAGCCAGCTCCCTGATGTGCCTGAACTGTTTGTGCCTCCCAGACTGAGACCTGATTTGTCACCTTGCCTTTGCCAGTTACCACTGTGCCCTGCTTGCCCAGCTCAGGGACTGTGCCCTCTTGGAGAAGGCCCTGCCTGCACTGTGGTCACCCTCAGCTCCTGGCTTGCCTTCCCTGAAAGAGTAGCTCTGCTGCTGCTGCTCTCTGGCAGTTAGTGCAACTCTTCCAGAGCCTGGAGTGGAGTTCCATGGAGCCTGCTCTCCAGGCTGGCTGTCCCCAACAGCTTGTCCCTGGCTCCCAGGCTATGTGGAGGGGCTTGCCCCCATGTCTCCTGCTGCTGCTGCTCCTGGCTGACCTCCAAAGCCTGCAGGAAGCTGTGGTCAGCATGCAGAGGCAGACAGCACAGCCTGCCAGGTTTCCTTTACATCCCCTGCACCCCAAGACATCTTTTTCCCCCAGCTCCTTGAACCCTTCAGCTGGAGTTGGTCCAGGTGAAACCAGCAGATGGTTGTAAAATGAGGAGTTAGTGATCCATGTAAGAGTGAACCTGAACAGGACCAGGTCTGTGCTTTGCTGCATGTACAGGTTGGCCTTCAGGCTTGTGCTGTGTGGCAAATACTCCTTGGCTGCTGGACAACCTCAGCCAGCTCCCCACAACAACTCCCACTCAGTGTTGGTGATTGCACCATCTGCTTGTCCTTGCTCTTATCTCGTGCAGCAAGACATTCTCATGTGAGCATCCTTTGTGTTTGACAGTAGAAATAATGAAGAGAGTTATTTTCTTATAAGGAAATCCCATAATAGATTGAATGATCAAAATGGTGTAACCTTCTTTATGGACAGTGAGCTGTGTGTGGATCAGGGGCCTGATTGATGCTGCATGACAGGATTTTCAGCATCTAAAGGGCCATAAGATTATTTACTATTATCTGTTACAGTGTTAGATTTTATGGGACACTTTGCAGAGTCTGAGTGGCTTTCTTGCTGGTATCATCATGGACTGGCATCTCCTGGTGCAAAACCTCAGGATACGGGAATTTACTACTCAGGTGCAGCTAATCTTTACTGCCTGCCCAGAGTCCCATTCAACAGACACCAGCTGCTCAGCAGTGGGGATTGCTGCACCAGAAAGGAACATGCCTGGATCCCATGCTGAATTCTATTATAGCAGAAACTAAAAACAGCACAGGCAGGTGAGTCCCTGGTAGCACAATGTGGGAGAACAGCAGTGTCTAGAAGGGCAGCCAGGTATGGCCCTTGCTGCTTCTTACTCATAGGTAAACACATGTCTCTAAGAGCTTCTTCCTCCCCTGGAAAAATAAAGCTTGAGGATAATAAAGCTGGAGGATTTTTGCCCTGTCCTACCTTGCTGATGCCCAAGAGGAGGAGTCCACAAAGGCAGGTGTCACCCAACTTCACTCCTCATCCCAGGGACAGGATGCAGACAGAAAGAAGGGGTGAGAAAGGCCACTGTGTTGATGGAAACTCTACCACTCCATTGCCCAGGGAGGAAAGTATGGTGTCTCTTGTGTAGTTTGCTGCTAGTCTATACTACTAGGCTATTGAACAGCTGTGAAAGTCAACTGATCTGTGGGTAGCTTTAAAGCTCTCATCCTTTAAGAGTTTTAAGAGAAAAAATGATATTAATTTCTGTTTTAAGTAGTCTAAGAGGCAAATCATGCTTGTATAAGCCTTTTTTGTAGTTGAAACTTCATCTTATTTGTAAGATGCTGCCTCAGCATCTGTTTTTCAGTATCTAAACATGCAATGAAGGGACAAGGAGAGTGGCACAAACTGCAGTGTCAGAGTGGGAACGAGGGAGAGAGTTGTTGCTTGCTAAATTTTGATGGAGAATAAGCATGGGAGACTAAAGGGTAGTGAAAAAGATGGCATCTTGTTTGCCAATAGTAAAGGAAGGATAATAGTGTGAGCAGGAAAAAGGTTATTAGATTGGCAACTACAAAGAAGCAAGACTCGAAACCATCAAGAAGATGTGTAGGTCAGCAATGGCAGTGAAAGGGGGTAATTCTGGCATTAAAAATTGCATGCCACCCACGGGGGGCAGAATTTGGCCTCATGAGAAAAAAATGATTACAGAGAATAGGCTGATCACTGTCACTAACAGTGGAAGGGTTTTTTAATTGAAGTTTATGCCACATGCAAAATTGGCACAACAAAATGTCACCCAATCATGGCATACAAACAACATTTTATGGTACGGAGCAACTTCATTTTTAAAGGTCATGGCATTCTGACTCTCATATCCTGCATTTTAGATAACTAAGAGGCATTACCTCCTTTATTAAAATTTCTTAAAAATAATAGAGGTAAGCATGCAGTTTAGATTTTACGGTCTAAAATGGGTTGAGAAACTAAACAGGTATGAAATGACAGCATACAAAATTCTAATATATGCAGTTTCTAAGTAAATCATTGCTTCAGCAAGATGAACACATTTACTAGCTTCAGATTTAGCTGTTTCTGGATGCTGATCTGTGCCTATGGTTCCAAGACATCTGAATTTACCATCAGTTTAGTTGGGTCTGTATTTAAATAGTTGGTTGGACTTGGATGGTCTCTGTTTCCTCATTCCTGTGCTGCATCTAACGTGCTTGGGAAGACTAGGATGAAACTGTTGTTATCATAAGTCTACTCCCTTTGAAAAAAGGCAGATTAGAGGTTTTGCTTGATATTCTTACAATAAAAAACTGATTTGTGAAATAGCAGAGTAAGTTCTGGGTAATGCTTTTTCTCCTCAGCATCCCTTGTTTTTGGTGCTCCTGTACACATTCCTCCCACAATGTGGAGCTCTCTCACAAGGGAAATAGGTGAATGGATTGGTAAATCCCAAAATTGCACTGAAGAGCAGTCCTATGCTGAATTTTTGGGCAGTAGACCACCATTTTGGAGGGAAAGATGGTTCTTAAATAGGAGAGCATCAGTGCTATATTTAACACTTTGTTCTAATGCCTTAAATAATTTTCTATACACTTAGGGAAGGAAATGTAGTGTTTAAGGTAAGCCATCTGTTGCAAACCATCAGCCAAGTACTTTCAGCTCTCAAGGTTGCAGCCCTTGGTTCCCAGGGTCCTTTCATTTCTTTCCCAGCACGAATTTGAATTTTTATAAATTATGGCTCACTCAAGGGCAAGATACTGGAAAGCTCAAATACACAGGCAGCTCTTGTGAAATAGGCAAAAAATAGGTTCTTGAATGCATATATGAAAGGATTTGCTTATGTTCCTTTCAGAGAGATAATTCAGTTAATCCTT
This sequence comes from Notiomystis cincta, assembly GCA_013398075.1. Taxonomy (NCBI): domain Eukaryota; kingdom Metazoa; phylum Chordata; class Aves; order Passeriformes; family Notiomystidae; genus Notiomystis; species Notiomystis cincta. The sequence continues at coordinate 313,713 of VZRX01012158.1, forward strand.
CAGAACAAAGGCAAGAGCTGGTCCCAAACCCTGACAAATCTCATTTTAAGCCATTTCAGAATGCTTCAGAATGCTAGGCCAGCAGCTGTACCTGTGTAGCGCAGAAAAGACTCCACAACCCGAAAGTTGTAAAGTAGGTGTGCTTTATTCAGCTGAGGCGCATGGGGGATCGCTCCTCCATAGGCATGCGCACCCTCAGCATCCCCCAGTCCCATCTTTATGCCCTGAAGTGTTACATATGCATGAGATTTCCCAATCTGCCTATACATATTCAGAGCCTATAATACCATCTGATTCCGGAATACCATTCCTTTAAGGGAGTTTATTTCCTCTTCCATCTCTTGCGCCTGTGCAGTGTCTCCTGGTCTTTCTATCAATTGTTTTGTGTTCCCTCATCCGCCTTTGCGAAGGCCGTGCGACATGTTCTGTGAGAGAGCCGTCAGCAACACGTTCCTTAGGAGTCTAAACAAGTGAAACTTATCTAGTGGCTATTTGCTAACTCCTTAACTATGCCTATCAATTGCTGTACCTGTAGAGACTGATTATACCAGTGTGTAGATTTCCTCCCATCCTTTATGGCAAGGGAGTGCAAAGGTGTCTGAAACATTTTTGATCATTGTACAGGTCTTGATATATTTTAATCTTGTGCTATGTGACTATGAAAATGGAGAATGCCACTATGAATATGAAGTAGTATCCCCATGATGGAATTATTTTTAACTTGCCTGTGCTTCAACATGGGAATACTGCATGTTATATACCTATGAGAAAGTCATGTCAGTGGGCAGCAGGGAGAAAAGCTGCCTGCTTTCCTCCTGCCCAGCTGCTGAGTTTTGATCACACTTGTCCTTGTGGCAGCAAGGCAGAAGGGACTGCAGCTCCTGTTCTGTACCAGCAGAACGAACCGGCAGGCAAAGGGGGCAGAAAGGAAGTCAAGGCTGAAGGAAGTATGGAGAGGGGAAAGAAACTGGTCAAAATGGGGAGGCTGTCTCCACAGAAGGTAGTCCCATAACCATGCTTCAGAGGCCATGGATATGAGTTCCCATATACTCTTCTCTGGGTGCTCTTGCACTTGCTCAGGAAAAAACCTGACTCTGAGGTGCTTTTAGATTCAGGGGTTTGGGAGAGAGCTGACAGTTCAAAGAAAACATTTTCAAGTCTTTTTAATGTGGTTCACCTGGCAGATCTGAGGCTGGGCAATCACACAAGATTCCCACAGAAGCCATTTGGCATGTTTACTCCAGGAAGGCTCAGTCACTGGAATTATAACTGGTGAAATTCTAGTGTTGAAAACATTGTTGAAGTTCAGGTGGGATAAAGCCTTAGATGTATCCATGAGAAGAGTAAGATCTGGATAAGAACAAAGGATTTATTTGTTCCTCTACTGAAAGAGCTTCAGGGCTTTACAGTGCTTGATGCCTCTGGGGCTTTTGCTCTGTTTCAAAGGATAGGCTGGGTAGGTTGTTGCTCTTAACTGGAAATTTTTGGTACTGTGTGTAAGTGCTCACTAATGTGCAAGATATTCTCCATTTGCAACTCTGCCTGGA
>VZRX01012159.1:0-17114 GCA_013398075.1 Notiomystis cincta
AATTAATTTTTATTAATTTACTGTTATTGATAATGTTTTTATATATATATATGATAAAAATTTAAAAATTATATTAAGAAGAAATTGTCTAATTAATACTTGATACTCAGTAATAAACACTGCCTAGTCTTTCTCCTTCCCCTCTAACCCATTCATTAATGGTTTAAATTTTAGTATTCTGGTGATACAGAAGATTCTTCTAAACTGTAAATTAGTTCAAGATGTTTCTTCCTTTGACACCTTCTAACACTACCAACAGTTCTCATGTTGACAAGGATGTTGAAGGCTGTTCGGTCTAAGACTAGACAGTGGTTTCATTTCAGCATGAAACTGGTAACAGGGAAAGTTACTGCAGCAAAATTCAACATCACATCTTATAAAAAGGGGAAGATATTAATTTGAAAATATCCCACTCATGCTCATCCTTCCAGAGATTTCTTTCACTCCCAATCTCAAACTCACCTACACACAAGTGACACATCTGTCCAGGTGGTTTTTCCAGGATCACCTGTACGTGACAAAAAGGACAAGAGGCACCAGCTACCAAGTCCTCATTACTGGAGGATGGGTTTCTTCAATTGGAGTTTCTGGGTTTCTTCTCAAGTGGCAACAATAAACTACTTCTTGGACAGACCTCCATAGCTTTTAGGAACCATTGCAGGGTGGTCCTCCACACCAGAACCTTACTTATCTCAGCCTCCATAAATCTTAAGCCAGGCTGGTTTTCTTAATTTATTGGGCAAGTAGGAAAAGTATTAGTACACCTGACCATCATGTCCTGGGAGCTGTGTTCTTGAAGAGCTGATCTTCATTATCATAGGCCTTTCTTTTAACCCTTCTGCTGCTTCTGGTGGTTAAAGACACCATTTCTATTTGATTTATACCTAATATTTCTATTACAGGTCTCTAGAAAAGGTTAACAAAGGTAAGCCAAGTCATCACAAACAGCCCCAGCTGTCATTCCTGGAAATCACAGCAAAGAAGCCAAAAGCTGATAGCTACCAAAAGCATCAGGACAATGCTCTCAGGCACATGGTGTGATTATTTGGGTTGTCCTGTGCAGGGCCAGGAGTCGGCTTTGTTTAAGTTTTGGGTTCTAGATGTCCATCTGCAAAGACCATTCCCCATTATCCCATAAATCATAGGTTTCAGTCTTTCATTATGACAATGTACCATATGGGAAGGTTTCCAGGGAATAATTAAATACCAACATACAGTATCTTTAGGGATAACAGCTTACATTTTTCCTCATAAAGGAAAATTTGTCCTCGTTACGCTTTTACTTCCTGCCTTTACAGCATTTGTCTCCTCTGTCTTGATTTTGACCGTGAACCAGAGAGCACACTGTGAGCTCAGAACTTTCCACAATACCAATACAGATATGCAGGTAGGGAATCCTCTTCCCTAAAGAAAATGGTTTTGGCATCTGTGCAACAACTGTTTACCAACTGCATATACCTCCAGCAGCTAAGGATCTTCACACTTAATGCTTTCCACTGAGAACTCAAGTTTTCAACAAATGCAATTCTCTACTATGCAGTACATAAATAAAATTAGGAAAGAGGGCTTACTATGAAGGAAGTCTTCTAAGCCAAAGTAATTGGAGAAAGATGAAATAGAGAATGAAGGCAAAAGTAGGTAAGTCTCAATGAATCAAATTGATTCCAAAACCATCCCATAAGTAACTAAATGCTGATGTGCAGAAAGGGGATTAGACCACTACCTCTAGTTAGGCCCTTCAAAAAAGTTTAAGTTAACTATTTGTTATTACTTTCTTTAGAAGGTATGTCTAAACATAAAAGTATTCAAGGAATTCTTCTTGTTACAGAACATTCCCTAATGGGATGCAAGCAATATTTCCTGTCAGCAATGTTCACAATGGTCAAATGTTTTGTGACCTGAAATGGCCTCTGTTATTTCCAAGTATTTGCAGTATCTGGCAGTTCTGCAATTCTTTTAACATTTGTTACAGGATAAAACACAAAAATGTTTACGTTGTGGACTGAAAGCCAGAGAAAATGGCTTGATTTCTAACAGTTTGAACATTATGCCAAAACTAAGCAGTAACTTAGCTCAACTTTATCACTGTTAAAACCAAATCCTGCTTAACATCGTAATAATGAGACTGTGGCAGAATACTCACTTTCTAGCAACACAAAGTTCAAGACAGGAAACATTCAAATTCTCTAAGGAGTGAGGTGTTTGTCCGGTGAGGATGCTACAATTGCCCACCAAGAGAACGAGTAACCACTCACAGCACTGACTGAGACTGGCACGCTCCTGTGCATTATGACACCCTTGCCCCAGCAGTTACTGCTATCATATACTTTCTGTTATAGGTGGTACTCATATAGCAACTATATGACAGAAGGGATAACTGTCACCTAACTGAAAAAAAGGGAAAACATGTTCTTTGTTGATTCAGCACTAAAAAAAAATTGATCTACCATGAAGTTATTTAACATTTCTTGCCTATGAGAAAGACCAACCCCTCAGGTCTAGTTGAGAACAACTACTTGCATCTTGCCAGAAAACAAAATATTTTATTTTCATGTTCACAACCCAAGTGGCTAGTACAAGTGAAGATAAGAACTTATAGGTTTGTTTGTAATCCCACACCTGCTGCTTAACAGTAAATTTGTCAAGGATGTATATCTGGGTATTTAATTATTTGGATTCTTTCAACTCATACGACTATTCAGATTTTGAAGCTCCTCTGTAGTCTTCTCCTCATTGCCTGTCTGAGCAGGTGAACTTATAAAGAAACAGATGTGTGTTGGTGGAAACAGCATTGACTTCTAACTCTATGTATTTCATCTCATCTCATTCTAGACACAAGCACAGAGGATAGGCCATGCCACTGTCACAGACTGAACAAACTTGATAACCATTTAAAATGCAAAAATGGAAGTGTAGCAACTGTGTCTGACAAGGAACCCTCACCCCTGCAAGGCAAAATGTTGCATTTAATTGCTATCTGATTTTATACTTGAAAGATGAATCTATTTTGCTCAGATAAAGTCCTTGCTGGAACAGATATAGTCACAAATATTTTGATATGCCTGTCTACTCCTGGATTTGTACCACTGGAAGAAAAATTTCTGCAGTTAAACCAGCGATATTTCTGATCACAGAAATGGCTGAGGTTTACTCCAGTTTAGCACACATCTCTCCAGTACACAAAAGACATCTGCATGGACAAGTACACACAGACTGCTCCAGAACCAGCACTAGCTGTGTTTTTGCTAATTAGGCTTGTGGAAAAGAACCAGCAAATTAAGTAATGCTTACAGTAAAAGAGCATTATATAGCTTCTGGACTGAAGGCTGAGCACAGACAGCTCCGAATATGGGGAGAAAAATAATGTGTTAAACTAGCCAATTATTAAAATAAGGGAGAGATCTGAAAGATCTGACCTTGTTAAGAAAATGCACTCTTGGATGCTACTGTAAACTGCAATTCTTCACTGGTTTCTGCTCCTCTTTCTTCTCCTCCCTACCTCCATTCTTCTTTTTTCTCTGGAAGCTTTATGATTTGTCAAGTTTTTCTAGGGTTTGTTTGTTGTTGTGGTTTTTTTAAGTCTTAAAAGAATTAATGGGATGAGAAAACAGCTTTCTGGGAGCTCTACCCAGGATGTTTCCTTGGCCATGAATAACTAACTAGTTTTGAAAACAGCATTGCTCTATTTCAGTTGCTGAGCAGGTGGTATGTTAAATCTTAAAAGTTATGTCTGCTAGTTAAGTGTTCATGTAAATATTTCATTAAGTTTCCTGGTTTATAATAAGCATTGCTTAACACTATTTTATGCAACACACGCTGCAGAAATCATTCTACCAAGGGGGGGGAAAAGATGCATGAGACTCCCCTGCAGTTGTGGGGACGGTTTTAATATCAAAGGGAAAAAGGATCATGAATTCTAAGTTAAATGTGCCTGGTTAGGCAAGATACATCTTGTTTCATCTCATTTCATCTCATCTTATAGCCTAGGCAAATAAGCTCACATTATCCCTTTATTCTCTTTCTTATAATCTTATTCATTTATTTTCAAATTTCTTTACTTAAAAAATTACTTCATAATTAGCTTAACAAAGTACAGGATATGTTTTTCCACAACATCTCACCATAAATGAATTACAAAAGATTAATAATCTCTTTGTGCTGCAAAGCAATAAAGATTAAAAGGTCTTAACTATGAGCAACTTTTAGCTGTTGAGATGTTAACAGTCACTCCATTTGAATTTCTGTGAAGTTGAGGGATCCAGTCAGGTTCACTGTTTTTTATACTACAACTTAAATACTACCAGAAGTTGTCTACTTTTTCTGTCATCTGTCTTATTTCCAGGCATTCCCCCCTTGGCAAGTGATTTAAATCATCCTAAAATGTGAATAACACACAGGATATTAATTATACTTTGAGCAGCATTTTTATTCCCATTTTTATTTCTTAACATTGAGAAAGGAAACCTTTCCCTCAGAGAATTTTAACGATCATGTTCTCAGATGTCTGTTATTTTATTTGTTCCTTCATGAAATGAAGAAACTATCCTATCATTAGCCTAAAAAGCAACACAGCTTGTCACAATTCTTACCAGTTTGTCAGCACAGAATAAGTGTAATTCACTGGCCTTGCAATAATGAAGTTTTCAACAGTATTATTGTAGGGATGGTGAGGCAAAAAGTTGTAATTTAGAGACCCAAAATAGGCTTCAATTCTTATTTAACTAAAGGTGAAATGGAAAAGTAATATCTGGAGGAAAAAAAAAATAGAATATTTTTTCCATTTCCAGTAAAGCATCTGCATTCTCTCTGTGCATTTAAAGTGATGCAGCAGGAACTGTGACACTTGCACAAGGAATTCCAGCCACTGTCATGCATGGAGCACCATTATGGAAGTGCACAGCCCATAGAGCAGTGAAGCATGGACAGCTTCAAGGGAATAAAAGCAGAACTCATACAACTGCTACACAGACCACAACACCACAGAGTAAAGCAAACAGGGAACTGGAGTAAGTTTTGCACTACTCCCTAGTAACATTTAAGTAAGAAGATAGGTCTGAGGCTAAATTATTACAAGTGAGAGCAAACTCTGTCTTATGAACCTGCTAAACCAAAAGGTAGTTATTATAATACATCATTTCCTGAGCAATACTGAACGTTGCTAAATATAGCCAGGATACCTGGCTCAGAAATATCTCCAGACACTAGCAGGCAGAGCTGGTACAGTCTCTACAGCAAGCAAGCACTGAAAGTCCTTTGGCTTCAGAAGCAACCATCTAATTCTTCTACAGATTAGATCCTGATTTTCAGACTGAGCACCCAGAAAAGGAGAGAATGACACAACAAAAATAAACAGCTGCAAATAAAAAAAAAAATAATAAAGGAAATAAAATTTAAAAGAAAATACAAACTCCAGCTTCAAACAGGACCTATGTGGGTAAAGAAGCCATAAGCCACATAAACCATATCTCCAGGGTAACATTTAGCTGCCTAACTACAAAAAACACTTTTCCCCCATTGTGGATTCAGCATGTGCTAGAAAATGAGGTTAGAGCTCTACAGATAAAAATGTCATACAGCTCTGATTTATCCCCAGCACATCAGAATTTTGGACAATGGTTCTACAGAAAGAGGACAGAAAGGTATGGGAAAAGGTGTTATATGCAGCTGTAATACATACTCACATACACCAAGGAAACCTGCAGAGTAGATGGGGTCTGCTGTAATAGCCAAGTAGGCAAAAGTGCTGGGGTGTTACCACCCCTGAGATCAAGAACTCAAATCAATTGGACATTTTGTCTACACTGTTGTCACACTAGCACCTCGACCTGGCTTCAGCTGGGCACACCTGCCTGTCTGCCTTCACATCTCAAATCTCACAAGCACTGCTGTTCTTGTTAACTAGCCCCTTGTCATCCTCTTTCATTAGTATCCTCATCTCAATCACGTCCTACCAGATTAACTCTTATTTTATTTTTTAACACATCATTTTTCTAGCCTAGACTCTGTACAATGGGGAGACGATACTCAATCTGACTTCTCAGGTTTCAAGCATTCACCTCTTTGAGTTTGTTCCCTTCCCTATCATTTTTTCCTCCTTGTTTTGCTTCCTCAGGACTTTTACTTCTCAGCAGCTTTCTCTCCCAGAGCTCCTGGGCAGCAGGCAGTGTCAGTTCGACCGCTCACACCCTCATCTCCCACAGCCCGAGTGACTCACATTTGTGATTTCAGAGTAATCCTCTTTTGGCCCAGCCATTAAATGTTACAGAGGCTTTAGCTAATAAAGTCTAAGTCTTTCTAGCATAAAAACGGGTGTTGTTGAGGTCTAAGCAAATAAATCTTCTGAGAAAGGGGAGAAATTCGTACCTTGGACAAGAATCAATCTATTTTATTTCAAGGCCCCTGTGCTCAAGCATCAGTGCCTGTGAGTTTCCAAAAGCATCTGACAGTTATCTTCTGCCAGCCAGTTCAGCTCTCTAACCTTGCTGAAACCTTCAAAAATTCTACTCAAAAGACTGGCAGACATCACACAGGGAGTTTAAAGCCCAGCAAAAGGTGTAAGTAACAATGACCAATGTCATACATCAAGAAGAGCTCACTTTAAATAGATGATTGGGGTAAAAGAAGAGTATTCATAATTTATCACATCACATCCTTCAACTACTATTTCATCCATCTATTTCAGAACTTTTACCCAAGTAAACTCTTTTCTAGCTTTTTAGCAATTTAAAAATTCTGGAGGTTGAAATCATCTGTCTAGAGAAAATGCTTTTATCTCCAAACTGTTTTTACTTTGTTGTAGTTGTTGAAGCTGGTTGCTTCAGTTTGAAAAACTTTTCTCCATACCACCATGGACAGAGACATGCATCTGCTGACAAATATACTTTTATGATATTGGTGCAGTCCCTTTTTCTGAACATTGTTTTAGGAAAATACTACAGAAAATAGTTCCCATGCTCCATGAATTTAGTTTCTTGCTCTGACAGACATCTCATGATCTTTACGGAACCTTCTTCAGAATCTCTTAGATGCTATTTTAATGCAGTAAGATATGGCTTGATATAAAATTCCTTCAATTTGGGAGACTATTCTATTGACTAGAAACTCTAATTTCTAGAATAAATTTATACACAGCCAACATGGTTAATTGCTCTGCTATCAGCACTGTCTTATTCCAGGTAATTCTTTCCTTGTGATCATCCCTACACATTTACAGAGTACTTACTCTACAAAATTCATCTTGCCAAAGAAGTCAAGCTTCCAAATAATGACATGATACAAGCCAAAAAAGGTTGACAGTGCATTTTGTTTCTTAAAAACAAAATTTATCTTATTCAGAGTTTAGCAATGAAAACAGCTATATAATCACAGCTGAGGCAAAGGGGCCTTTGATCTGTCACACTTCCTTGTAGTACCACTCTCCTTGGTAAATTACTAGTACCTTTTTCTAATATTCTTTCACCATTATGCACAGAAATATCCCTTCCTACAAAAGCAGTTTATGAACTTGATTAACATTGACGTCAAAACCATAATCCTGCAGTTCCTTGGATTAGTTTTTCCCCCTTTAAAAAAAAGCACACTACCCTGTTAATGCCTAATTAGCTAGCCACCTCACTTCACAGCCAATCTGCATTCAAGTTCCATGTTAATTTCCATTTCCATACTTTTATTCCTTTTTTGTAGGCAACTGGAACCACTTGGTGTAAAACAAGGCACTCAATGAAGTTTTTAGACAAACCTGGACTTTTAGTGCTTCCCATTCCCATCCTTGGAAACGTCTCTGATGAACTTTGTGCACTTGTCCCCAATACCCTCTGCAGGGTCTACCTCAGCTTGACTTTCTCTGTGCAGGCTCCTGTCTTCAGTCCTAAGGCACTAAAAAATCTGGTTGCAATGATGAACACAATCATTCTTTCATAAATTCAACTGTATCTTAATGGCAGCTTTTCAGAACACACGTATGTTTAATCGTGGTTTAAAAAGAAGTAATTATAATAGTTACAGCCTTTAGAAGTAGTCTACATTCTAAAAGGCTTGTGACAATTCTGGGAAAAAAATTAGTTCTATTCCATTAGGTACAACATCACCATAGGCAATCAAAAGCACTCCCTCAGTTTTTGTTTTGTAACAATTACCATTACCTGGATTCCTCACAGATGTTTAAGTAGTGTTGTAAGCTGTGCCGTAGCTTATTGCTACTGACTAGTCCTTCTGCTGAACAATAATCCCTTTCAAGACTTAAACCAAAAATCTAACTTGACTAGATTTCACAGGTCATACATTACATTTAGTATTCCACAGCATAAAGCCAAACAAGGAGGCAGGAAGCATGTGCTCTATAACAATTACATAGTTTTCATTCCTACATATTATTTAACAAAGAATTTTCATCACACTTATACCCTTTTAAATTCCCATAGCAAATGAAGATGGTTCTATATGGTTAAGACTATTTGATAAAAGGTCATTTGCACCCCAACAACAGAGCACAGAGACACAGTGGCAAGTACAAATTATACAAATTATACCTTGCCCATCTCCTTCCAAGCCCATCAAGGGATTCTCTCTACCAGGCAAAAGAACCACAGGGCTGCAGAATGACAGGCAGGGACACAAATTACGGACTTGAAGGAAGGGAGGCCCCATCCAAACTCTTCCCAGGGCAGTCTCAAGGAGCACCTCAGTCACACTGTCCACTTTTGAAATGAGTGCTCACAGGTGCAGGACATAGTATGGGCTGTAATGGAGGGGCATTTGGGGATTGCACAGGACTTGCTATGGACGGTTTACAGGGGAAAACAATGGCAGGAACAGATTTACAGGATTTGGGGAAGAACAAGAATGAGGTACCAGAGGAGTAAGGGGATAAAAAGGGCCAGTTACATGCAAATATTGGTGGCTGGTTCACTGGCCTGGTTGTGTGCTGCCCTGATCAGTACAGTCTGCCCTACCTGCTTACCTTTCCAGCTCTTTTCTGGGGAGTGGCTCTGCTCCTTCTGCATTTGTGCTGAGGAGTGTGACTGCCAGCCACCAGAGAGACTGAGGAATGGCTGAAAGTGTCAGCCTGAGCTGGGCCATGGGGACGCCTGCCTGCAGTGCAGCACGTGGGGCAGGCGTGGGAGCACATTCACTCTGTGAGTGCCCTGGGAGGAGGTGTTCTGCCTGGCTGCTGGCTGGAACTGGGGCACAGACCTGTGGCAGTCTCACCCTTCCCAGGCTGCAGAACTGGACTGGTATTTTCCCTTGGCACAAGGGAAGAAAAGGGTTTTGCAAATTTATACACAGCAGATGTTTAAAACAAGATTTTCTTTTCCTGTTCCACACACAGTGATCATCATCCTTCATTCCATATCTGATTCTCTTCCTTTTTCCACTGTTTTTCCACTCTGGTCATTTCACTCACTTCTACTGATCTTATCATAAATATTTTCTCTCCTGCTTTTCACTTCTATGCTATACCATCACAGATTTTAGCAATTTGCTTTCTTTTAGCTTGCTTAGACCTTTCTCAATTTCCAAAAACCTGACCTTTGTCTCCCCCTCCACAAAATGCTTTTTATCCTTTCCACTTTAAATTCCTCAACCACCCTTTCAGTAGGGATAAAAACTGCCCCTTACACATTCTGTCACTTCTCTTCAGCATTCTTTCCGCTTGCCAAAACTCCTTCTTTGCAACATTGCTTTCCACTCTCTTTCAAAGCAAAACACATGTATTTGAAGTCCTCTTGTTCATAGTTAAATAAAACACAGCTATTTTCAAACACTTACTGACCAAACAGGGTCTGCAGTAAGATTTTTTCACAGGAGGACAGAATACAATCAGCAGACTATTACAATTTATACTGCTCAAAAGATGCAAAAAAAACGGGAAAAAGTTATTCACAAAGTGCAAGAGACTGTTCATGTAACAAACTTAGCAAGAAAACACTCAGGGATCATCTATATCCTGTCTTCTCCTCTCCTATGTGTGGTTGCAGAACAGAATTTGATAGAATTTAATTTCTCAGGCTTTGCTCTACTTTAAGTTGCTCACCTTACCAACTTCAGCATATCCATATAAAATTGAAGAGTTGAATTCTTCACTCTCACAAGAGTTTATGAAAAAGCTTTTATCTTTTTGATGCATTTTGCCCCCAGTGGACAGTTGGTCCCTTCCTCCCAGCTCCACAGAATACTGCATCCCACTGGCTGTGAAGACCAGCATTTGAGAGGCATGTGGAGATGGAATTAATTTGGCCTTTTTGCAGGTATGTCATCTCCCAGCCAACACCTCATATCATCTGTTAGGACTTCCACTAACCTAAGGCACTGATGTTACTGTGATTTTTAAGGAGCTACTATACAAACAAGGAACTTTAGCTGTAAACATTTTCAATCCCGTGCAGTTATGTTTATCAACTTTATGGAAGACATCTGTCTCCACAAAAACTCATATCCATCAGACGGCTCTTTAATGGCCATTTACCCACACAGAGCTAGCACAGACAAGGACAATTTGATACTGTCATTACATAAATAAATTTCCTACAAGACACTGAAATTATTAGTACTCACCAGAGAAACAACTCAGTCACATTAGCTGACCTGTGCTTGGCTGCACTTGACAGACAGACCTTAAATAGATCTGTGAGGAGATAGTGGATATCTTTTGAAGGAAGTTAGCACTCAGAAGCCATGCTTCAGGTTTCTCTCCAAAGAAGCAGCACAGACCCTCTGAGCCTAAAGCAGCAATGAGGTAAAGCAGCACATTATCCACCATAGGCCAGGAGGGGAATGTGCCTGCATTCACAGATTACACAGCAAGGACTGATGCCAGTTTCACACATTAGAAATGTTGAAGTGCAAGATCTTTCCTTGGGAACCAAAATCATTCCTTTCTTATGATGACCCAAGACCAGGGAAGCATGATTAGATTTCATCCTGTTACACACTCCTTTGTGCTAGCATGCAGGACTTCCACTCTGCAGCCTACTTCTGAGCTTTTCCTTATTTCCTTATTTCCTTGACTCTGTACTCAGCCAACCCTGAAAATCAGAGATCTGGAGCTCACCGCATGCCCTTCTGCTACAGAAAAGGGTACCAACCGATGGTTTCCAGCAATACACCAGGATTAATGCTGCACTCCACGGTATTCTCCCAGTCTCCTTTCCTCACACTTACTAAGTTCTGCAATGTCTTACACCAAACAAAACTTTGACCATGTAGAATCACAGAATATCCTGAGTTGGAAGGGACCTACAGGGATCATCAAGTCCCACTTCTGTCTCCGCACAGGACACCACAAGAGTCACGCCATGTACCTGAGAGCACTGGCAGGCCTGGTGCTGTGACTGTTTTCCTGGGAAGCTTATTCCAGTGCCCAACCATCCTCTGGGTGAAAAACTCTTCTCCTAATATGCAACCCAAACCTCCCTTCTCACAGCTGTATGCAATTCCTTCAGGTCCTATCAGCAGTCACCAAAGAGAAGAGATCAATGCCTGACCCTCCCTCTGCTTCCTATAATGAGGAAGTTTTAGAAAGCATGTAACTCATGCACATCCCTGTCCTGGCAGAAGACAGCTCCAAAAGTTCACTTCCCCACTGGCTAGAAATCTTATGAGAGTCTCTACTTTATTACTACTCTTTCTCATGCCAAAATTTTGTCCCTTAGGTTAGGTATGTATTTAGCTTGGCTCACGTTACATCAGTTTCATTTCTGAAGCAAAGTATTAATAATTGGCTTTCTCTTTGAACTTCTCCCCCATGCTAAACAAGTCCCTTTGTTCCTTAACATCATTGGTACTTTTTCTTCCTTCTGGAAAAGACTTAAGACAAGATGACCTTGGGGAAGGGAGAGAGAAACCTACTTCTGTGAGACCCACAGCCATCGAGCCATCACAACGTAAACTACACTCCATGAAGGCCTAGGAAGCTGCTCCCACGACAGCAAAGATGGCCTGGCTTTCCCTCACAGGGCTCTTTTTTGGAATGTCTTCTCTGCTTTAGAGAGCTAACAGGCAGAAAATGGAAAACTGGGATCAGTAAGCTACTGACCTCAAAGGCATTTTCCTTCAGTGACCCAGCATAACCAAACTAACTCTGACATGCACAGAAGCTGCCCCCTGCATTTCCTCACTGGCAGACCCAACCATACGATGCCACAATGATTGCACTTCCACAAGTTCCTACAGAACCAGGGTGTCACTGCCCTTCTGCAGCGTGTCCCCCCTGCTGCTGGGTAACACAACCTGAAGTAAAAAATGTAACACATTACAAGACAGCAGGTAACTGTAATACTTCTAAAGACATAAAAAAGGGAGAAACTGTTCCTATAAGAAAAATAGAAACAGTCTTACAGCAATTCAGGCAGTGACCAACGACTACCTTGTTTAAGGAACTTAAATTTGCAATGGAGATAAACAGGAAGGAAGAATGTTGTTCCAAATTGCAAATGAAACAAACCTCTGGTTTCTAGACTGAGACTCACCTGCTGAATAGATTAGAAGTAATTAAACTTTTCAGTGTTCTAAAGTACTTTGTAAAGTACGTTGCCCACTATTTTATTACAGTCAAATCGAACATAACACTTTTGCAGAAATCACGTCTGACATTTAATTCTGTCTACCTGAAAATCAATTTGGAGGTACAAAGAGACCAAACTTGGATTTCAGTTGCTGGTGGGCAACTGTAGAAACATTCCCAGTACATCATCGCTTTCTTGACCTCCCAGACTTAATTTATTCTAATGAAATCTGAGGGTTTCTTTATCTACATTATTTATCTACAAAGCACAATCACGCTGCTACCAATGAAACAAAGTCAACCTGATATGATGCAGTTTTCCTTTGCAAAAATGCACTCAGCTGTGACTAAGATGAAATTCTGCCTCACCTCAAAGCATAAAGAGTTCATCCAAGCCAGTCCAGGGCAGCAGCTAACAAGCTGAGGTTTCCCACCACTGTCCCAAAGCTCACATGCCAGAGGGACAGGTACAGATGGGACAATTCTGGAAGTCGCTCTTGTGAAGAAATCTGGTAATGGACAAGCAAAGTTAACGGGACAAAATCCAGACAGGAACATTAGAACTCCTCCTCCACACAAGATACTAGAAATGCTTTCAACACCTTGAAAGCCAGACTCCTCATGAAAAAAACATTCATTTTATAAGATTATAAAAGAGCCATAAATATAGTATCATCTTCACTGTAAAATTAGAAACTTTGTTTTTCAATAGTTGCCTAGTCTGAAATTAACTTGACATCCATCCACAGCTCAGCACTGCCAAAGCCTCTCACAATACAGTACTAGACCTATCTTGTACACCTGTCCCAAAACCAACAGGACAGTACTGTGGCAGTACAATCACCCAAAGCACCCCTAATGCCTCTGCATCCACAGAACAAGCAGTATACCCAAAATTTCCTTTGGGAAATACCCAAAGGAGCAGTGAAATTACACTGAATAATGCAATATTACCAAACTCCCTACTACTTCCAAATCATGAAACTCTAATTAATGAGATCTAAGTTTCAGTGTATGCCTGGCTGCCAATGAATTTGAAAAAAAAAAAAGAAAAAGGCACTGAACCATCAAAATAGCACATAAAAAAGGTAAAGTTGGCTTACCATTCCTTATTGCTTTAACTGTATCATTAAGTCTACTTTTTAAATAGGTGTTTATCCCTCTTTCCTGAAGAATCTGATATAAATTGCTGTATTATCACACACTTGCCTGGAACAAAATCCCCTTTTCAATTACCAATGAATTGGAAAAATACTACCCAGCAGAAGAGAGACCCTTTTTTCTGGCCTGTGATCACTCTGTTCACTTTAAAGAAATGCACCTCATTAACCCTGATAATTAACAAGGTTATTCTCATCACATTAAAGGTTTAAGTTCCTCTATTAAGTCATTATTTGAATTTGCACTGCTATTAAGATGATGAGACTATTCTGGATTTAATTTCACATAACAAGATGTTTCTCTTTAAAAATCCTAATTTTTTTTTAAGTCAAGGCATATAATTTCATTGTCTTGTATGCTACATAGAATCATAGAATGAGTTAGATTGGAAGGGACATGGATCCTCTAGTTCCAACCCCATGACATGGGCAGGGTCACAATTAGCATATCTAGTGGATTAAGAAATGTATTACAATACATATTTAAAAGAAAAAAAAACCCAAACAAAATCAAAATTGAAAAACTAGGAGGGGTAAGGCAGCAATGCAAACAGGCAGCAGCACAGCTGTGGTAGCAGAAACCAGAGAGAACAAGAAAAGGAAAAGAGGACCAAAATTACAAGGAGATGCATATAGCCTGGGAAAAGACTACCAGCTGATCTATCTACTCCTAGCTGAACCATTCCAGTAAGACTCCACAGACTAAAGAGAAACTTCCAGTTGCCATGATGTCCCTGACCATGGCACAGGGCTTGAATCTAGATGATCCATAAGATCCCTTCCAACTCAACCATCCCATGATTCCATGTTTTCAGGTAGCAATACATTTTTGGGGCATTTTGCTCTTGGATCATAAGTGAGTACTGTCTAGCCAATGAAGTCTTCTAAATATCTTTTAAATGCTTTAATTTTTGCACATAGGTATTCCTAGTATGTGAACTTTCCTCCCCCACAAGAGAAAAGCCAGCTCTCTAAGTCAGACAGTTATTCTGAGAATATTAAAAAATGTAGCAGCCACATATCAACATCCCACATCAAATATAAAAACACAGCTGATGGTCTACCTCATTACCCATGCTGACATCATATTAGTTCATGTGTTCTGTAGTTAGTAAACATATGGAAAATCATAGTATGGAAAAATTAGTCACAATTACTTAGAGATTTGACCATATAGGTTTAATTGGCAGCACAGCTGACACCAGGGTATTCAAGTACCTTGAAAGTAAATGCCTAGTGATGGCCAATTAAAACCAAAGAAGTTTTTTTGCACAGAATTCAGTCCCTATGAAATAACAGCAATAGCCTTTAAATGTCAGAAAAGACAAGAGAACTTTTTGTCATGAGTATTATCATAGTGCTGACTGAGTCAAACATTGAAAGCAAACAAGTTCATAGAGTTTAAGTCAAGGTCAGCTGTCAGTCTACAGGAGAGTTTCATGCACTGCTATTTCGTCCCATCCTTGCCCCTTAAAAGGGTGTCATTCATTTAGCTGTGCATTTTCCAGAAGTTCATTTTTTGTATTTTAAAGCCCCCATTGCTAAATCTTATGCTTAGCAGCGTGTGGCAAACATTAAACTCTTCCCATAAAGAGTGTCAGGAGTGCTGTGAAACATTCAGAATAAAGACACTGTAAGTCTTATCAGCATAACAACTCCCTCAGGAATTGTCAATTTGCAAATCTCTCAAACCCCTAATAGGGTTTAAAATGTTGTTAAAAATATAGCAGGGTATCCATGAATGAGCCATAGATTGCCTCCCCCCTTTTCTTTTTTTTTTTTAAGTCTAATGCAAATAACTCTTCCTCAGCAGAATGAAGTCTGAAGTATACACATGAGATTAATAGAGGACATAATGGAGGGCAATATTTAACCTCCATGACAGCTTTATGTGAGTTTGGATGAGACTTTGGTCAATAATATTAGACAGCAGCAGTTTTCACCATTACTAGGAACCACCATCACTGTGTCTCCAAGCATACCCTTGTATGTGCTCTGAACATTGAAATCCACCTGAGTGCTCACAGGTTATCCACTTTACCCACACCTTTGTTAGTTAACACATTCTAGTTTTCTTTCTCAAATTGTGATTTTCCTGTTAAAACAATAACCCTTGAACAACAAATGTGAGTTTCTTTGCCATTAGTTAGTTTCCTTCCTCACTCTAATGCAAGATAAACATAGCACGCATCTTCTCACCCCCCACACCCAACAGAATCTGGGATAGAGCCCCAAACAGAAGTGTTTGTTTTTCAACATAAAGTACAAAGAGCTTAAAATTACTCTTTTTTTTCCCCTTTTTTTTTAAACAAACATTGAAAATAACCAGAGTGGCTTTGGCATTGCTTTAATCAGTTTAAATTTAAAGACAGGAACTCTAATTAAAATCGGGAACTCCAGCTGTAAGAAACAGCTAATTAGCGCCCAACTTTTTAATGAAGTACTGTGGCAGAGTACATATTAGCTGTTCAGTATTAAAAGGGAAATGCTCTGCAAGATAAGCTCATTCTCTCAGGTAGTACAGCAGTTTATGTACTTATTTCAATCCATGCACCGTCAGAGTGTTAAGAATACACACAACGATAACTATCAGATTTACACATCTCCATACTCAGTAAGATAAATGAACTTTGCAGCATTTCAGACTGAGGAGGAGAAATACAAGGCAGTTAATTACCTTTCTGCTCGGCAATGAAGGCATTCTAAATCACATTAAAGTATAAGGTTGTGTTTCCTTCTTTTCAATTCGCTCCTGACCACGACTTGCAAATACAAGAAAGGAGACTGGGAAGAAGTGAGAGAGAAGGCATTTGACACTTGTACTCTCAAGAAGTCTGGGCAAAATGTATGGGATAGAGGAAAAGTGAGAACTGCCAGCTTTAGAGGAACCTTGTCCAGATACTCTCAGCCAGGTATGCGACAGCAGTGGGAACGTGAACAACTTCGTTCGTATTTCCACAGCTTTAGTGTCTCGGTTTGTAAGGGCTGGTACTTCTACCCACCTTCCCACACTCAGAGCATCAACCAAAAAAGAAATTACTTAAAACGTGATTACAAACAAAGCCCAAGTTCGCCCGCGTTCCCACGCCAGGATTTTCCATCCTGGGTTCCCTCTTGTCGCGACATGCCACACTTACTCGGAAATCCCTGATCGTTAAAGCGGCATTTACGGTGCTGCTAAGCGGAGGAGGGTGTGAAATCGCCCCTGAGGGACCGGGGTGGCCGGGGCCGCTGCTGTTCGAGCGCCGGCCCGATGGAGCTGCCGGGAACCTCCTCGCCGTGCCCGCGGGGACGGCGGCAGCAGCCCCAGACCGCGCGGCTGCCCTGATGCGCCTCTCCCCCCGAGAAACCCCAAAACAGCAACAACACAAAACATACCGACAAACCAACGAACCGAACGACCAACCGCAATCCGCATCCCTCCCCACCCAACAAAAACAAAAAACAAAAAA
>VZRX01012159.1:17588-41763 GCA_013398075.1 Notiomystis cincta
GGCCCCGCTCCGGCCCCGCTCGGGCCCCGCTCGGGCCCCGCTCCGGCCGCGCGGGAAGCGCGGGGGCAGCGCGCCCTCAGAGCCTGCCACCGCGGGGGATGCGAGCCCTCCCCTCCGCTCTTGCCCCCCGGCTTCTGCTTTTGCCGTGAAGCAACCCTAACAGTCAGTTCCCTGCAAGTCTAGAAATCGTGCGTGGAATCCCCGGGCGAGGGGAGGCAGGGAGGGAGCTTATTTGCGTGTTTACTTCTGTCCGCATTAAGAAGCGGAGTGGTCTCCCGGAATCTCCCCTTCCCCTCGGAGAGCTGCGCGGAAATGGCATCTCTCAGCCTTTAGTTCAGCGCGGAGAATGGGGCGGGGGACGGGAGGGGGCACAGGACAACGTGGATCTCCATTGCTTAGAATCCACGTTGAGCCGTGGTTCTCATTTCGCCTTTGAAAATAAGTCTGAGTTTGAACGGCTTGGACAGCTTAACAAGTAAGGTCCTGAGGCAGCGGTCCAGAGTGGGATTGTCAAAATAAAACAATGTGAAACATCCACCTTAGACACAATACACCTGCTAGTTACCTGTCTTGATACAGGCTTCATCAACAGAATAAACCATTCAAGGCTGATTTAAATAAAGCTTCTATGTCTTAATAGACAAAGCAGAAAGAGGACATACAGCCTTTTCTTTTTCTTTTTTTTTTTTGACTAGTTGTGATCAACTGACACGTGTAGAAATTAAAGAAAACATCAGTCTGAGCTGGAGTGTGGAAGGAGAGGTAGTAGAAGCCTCAGGCTTCTCCAGACAGGTCCACTGTAAAGATTGAAGACCGTCAAGTCTTTCCGTAAGGGCGAATGTCTAAACAAGCATCACCTTCATCGTGATCAAAACATTAAGCAGATATCTCTGTATTATGGAGCTCACTCAGGCAGATTAAACTCTTTTTTCTCTTTTTCTAGGTCATGGTGTATGACCTGAAGATCAAAACGTGAGAGGTTTTCTAAAGTTATATCTGCTTGTTATGTATTTCTTCTCCTTTTCTGATAAATAATTAAAAGGAAATAAAGCTGCTCAAAATTCTCTCACCTCCTGGCACTAGTTTAAAAATTCTCTTAATTCTCAGCTATACACAGGTACATTCACTCATTGTTGCAATTTTTATCTTGCCTTATTCATCTTTTTTTTTTCATATTGAGATTTCACCTATTCAGGCTTCTAACAGCAATTTCATTACCCTGAAAATAAAATTGAAAATGGAGTACAGCAGCCTCAATTATTGCTGCTTTGCCACACCATTTTAACACACTTTCATGACTGCTCACCACATCAACATACTTCCCTTCCAAAGAAAGTATTTGGGTGTTAAGTTGTTTCTTGTTATCTGCATAATGATCTGCAGATAAAACTGGATCAGTAAGAACACACATGCAGGAATGAAGACTCTCCTTCCACAGAAGCCTCCTACCCACCTGGGATCCTGAAGCCCCAGGCAGGGGCAGTGTATGAAACCTTTGCCCATTGCTCTGTGTAAGTGGACTAATCACCAGGGTTTAGTAAAGGCTACTGATCTCATGAGTCCAGTGGAACACAAAATTTAAAAGACAAACCCCCTCAAACTTGCACGGATGATTGGTACTGAGTGAATAATGAGGCTGCTGCCATCAAAAACCAAGGGGCAGGCTGACATTTGAACAGCAATGTCTAGCTGGAAACAAGATGTGCACTAAAGAGAAGATGCAGAGCAGGCAATTAATTCAGAGAAGTTAATATAAAAAGATGAGCTCAGTTTGCCAGTGCAGAGCAATTTCTTCAGAGTGAATGCCTCAGGAGAGCAGAGCATCAGCCTGTCCCTGGGAAGGGCGAGTTACAGTTGCTGCTCCTGTATCACTTAACTCCACTAGAAATACTTGTTTACAGGGCACTGCAGCTTTCTCTTGCCAAATTTTTACATTCCTTCACATCTTAAGCCTATTAACAACTCTGTAACTACAGCTGCTGTGATTCCATATGACTAATAGAACCAAGAACCATCACCAATAACCAATTTATTATGACCAAATGTGTCTGAGTTCTTCGCTTATGGTACCTGGAATTTTTTCTTTGGACATCAATATGCAGTCCATTTGCAGCCAGTATATTTACAGTTTTAAAGATGTATTAAAGTTGGGGAAAAGTTTGTGCTGGAGAACATTCTGGAAGCAGTTTTATGAGTTCAGAACCATAGAATTTAAATACAAGAGTAAACTTTCCTGGTTTAATCCTTTCAAATGTCAAAAATTAATATTGTATTTACAAACCTTTTCTATGTGAGCAACATCTAGAGCTACATCACAAAATTATTTGTGAAATTCTCAGCTTAGAAACAAATACATAAAACCACATTTGACGTGGCAAGCAAAAGAGAAGAAAGAATAAATCATGGTACGCACATTATTTTAGGCAAATTATACAATTAGAAAGGGAATTAAAGTAGGAAAAGTTAGAATGAGTATTTAATTATAATTTTTGCAATAAAATTCAAATTTACATGACAATATGACATTAGCTTTCCCAAAGATAGTAATAAATTTGAGTCAGATTTTGCAGGCTTGATCCATGAAATGAGAGACAGCAACAGTATCATTCTTCTATTAAAAAATAACAAACTTCGTGGTGAGAGCAGTTGCCATACTCACAGTATGTGGTGCACTGCCAGTTCACACCCTGTAAGATGTGCTGACCAAAAGTGACTCTTCTTTTCTTTCAGATATTCCCAAGCCTCCCAGTATAAGCATTAATAAATATATAACTGATGTGGTGAGCACCATCATTTTAATTATTAGACTGACAACAAATCTGGACATTCTGTAAATTTATATGTACACCCCTTCCCCAGCTGTCACCAGTCACTGGTGCCCTCACAAGAGGAGCTCAGCTCAGTCTGGAGGAGAGAAAATGAAGGGGAAACCATCCAGCAGAGTTATGGCAACACTAACTCAAGCCAGCAGCAAAACGCATGAGAGTGAAGCAGTTACCCCACAGGCAAAGATTTAGAGTTCTCTTGATTTCCATCTTTCCTTGTTTCAGTAAGTTGAAAATATCAGGGTACCCAAGTCTGCTTTCCAGGAGAACGTCTCAAAAGGGAAAGGACTAAGCTAGTGCTTTCTCAGAGCTGACCACACCCTGGTAGTTAGGCTAAAATGAGAAACACAAGCTTTAATCTCTTCAGGCAGAAAATGGAATTGAAGTTTAACAGTTTAGATTGGACAAGCATGTTAGTTACAGAGATAATACATAAAAAGA
This sequence comes from Notiomystis cincta, assembly GCA_013398075.1. Classification (NCBI taxonomy): domain Eukaryota; kingdom Metazoa; phylum Chordata; class Aves; order Passeriformes; family Notiomystidae; genus Notiomystis; species Notiomystis cincta. Next base: position 20,855 of record VZRX01012159.1, read on the forward strand.
GAGGAAAAGTGTTCCTGTCATTTAGTGAATCTACAGCCTTGCAACATCATCATTCTCATTACTTTTCAATTTGTGTTTTTAGAAAAACAAAGTCTAGTTTCCATTGTAATTACTTTTGCATTGAGATTTCTTCAAAATGAAATAAAAAATGTGTAATTTGTTCACATTGAAGGTCTCACTGGACTTTGGGTAAAAGCTAAGCACGATGAAACAGTGCTAGAAATACATATCCCCGAGACCAGAGAAAAGGTGTTTGTTAAACCTAGAAGCCAGCCACTTATTCCAGCTTTACTGGATTGCTCCCCCTAGCCTGCTGTTTGCTGTGCTGCTGGGTCTTTAAAGCATGAATTTGTATGTATTCAGAAGAAAAAGGAGGTGAGAGAGAAGGCAGAAAGGCAGAGCTATTGCACATCACAAAGAATGGCCATAGAGGTTCAACAGGGGAAAGACAGGGGCTGCTTTCCTTGTTCTTTTCCCTCCTCTGAGTAAAAGCTCTGCCAAACTGAAAACTCTACCAAATTCATGTCATGTTTCCTGCTATAAATTAATCAACAGAAAAGCATATTGTCCATTGCCTGAACTAACCATGCTAACAGGGAATGTCCAATTACCTGGATGATGATATTAAGGCATAACTCTGGTTTCTCACTTTGACCTTGATTACTGGTCATTAATGAGCCAGTTTTACTTTGACAAATTATGCAAGTGATGTCCTTGTGTATGTGACCACCATCATAGCCCTATGCCTGTGAAGGGTTTCTTCACAAAGCTTCTTGGATTAGAGGCATCTCTACACAAAGTATTTTTAATACAATGAATTAATTTATCATCTTTTTCATAAATAAACCTTCTAAATTTTATGCCCAGTAATGCATTTTTTTCCTTTTCCTCCTAACACTAGCTCCTTCCTGTTCTTGAAACAACATAAACCAGTGCTTAGGTTGGTGCATGGAATACTGATATAGTGAGCTCTTAATAGCATCTGGTTTTATTAACTTTGTATAACCCAGACATTTGTTTTTCCTTATTCTACAAATGTCTGCAGAGAGCCTAAGGGCCAAAGTGCAAAAAACATTGGTTTCTTATAAAATAAATCACTTCAAACTGAGGACTAGAGGATATCTGTCTGTAAGGAAATATTTGCCATGTGTAGCAATGCAAGGTCTGCTCTGAAGAGGACTGAGTTGTCTTTGTTGTACTAATATAACATCTGTACCTTATGTAGTTCAATAGGTGAAGGTGTCACCTGCTGAAATGTCCTTATGAGCAGTTTGAAAAGCATTTCAATAAAAAGATACAGTGTGAATATTAATGTACTACCGAAACACAGCACACATAAATCCACATATGTAAGGATTTTCTAACAGGAAAACTGTCCTGGTAATTTAGAATCATGAGTGTGAAATATCACATCTCCTGCTAGCTGCCCTCCTCTTTTATCCTTGCAATACTGTGCCTACAAGCACTGCACTTCAAGTTGCCTCTCGTTTGATTTTAACTCAGACCTACATATCTTCAATGCATGATGTGAAGATGTTGCACTGGTTCCCCACTAGCAAGTGTGTTGAATTATCTGTTACTCACATTTCAGAAGGCATGAGACCTCCTTATCCCTCAGGCTGTTCCTGCTGCCAGTTTGTTCTCTGCTCTTGTACCAAAATTCACATTAAAAATGTTACACCAAGTTTTTCTTCTCTGAGCTTTTATTCCTGGATTGCAAATATAATGATGTTTTGGTAGCTTGCTCAAAATGACCAATTCTATGAAAACACTGATCATTTCAACAAAAAGGAATAAAAAAGCTGCCTATCACCAAAAGCAAGTAATAAAATGTAAAAAAAAATAAGAGACTGAGCAAAACTATGCTATGAGGTAAGCACATTTTGGTACTTTTAATGTTTTCCATCTTGTGAACTTCCACTCCATGATACAGTTCCTAATGCATATTTTCTTCACAAAGAAATCCTACTTCAAGAAGCAAATAAAAATGAACACATTTTACAGAACTAAAAAAAAAAAAAATTAGTTATCGTGACAATCCAGGATGAATGTTCTGCTTCTGAGCAACATTAAGAATCTAATAGGAAGGGTAGATTAGGTGTTACCAAAGCTGCTAGTAGGTGTTTTCATGTTGTGATTTTTTGGTAAGGTAGATATCAAGTACACTGTACTGATTTTTGCCCATGGGGTTGTTTGTCCTTACATGGTATTTAGCAGCTTAAGGGGAAGAGTTAAACTATGATTCAGGAAAGTGGCCTCAATTAACACAACAGGATGAAGTGTATTGTCTAGTCAGTTGTATTATTTTTTGTATAAATAGAGAGTTTTAATTATCAAGATTTCTGAAAGCATTGATGCAAAACAGAGTTAACAAAGTTCAATGGTAAGTGTGACAGTGGTTTAACATAAATTCAACAGCAGGCTTGATTATTTACTGCATTGAGGATGGGGTTAGACAAAATTGAGACCCTTCTGAGTCACAAGGTTCAGAAAGGAGCCCTTTGAGTTCTAAACTTCTCTAGGGAGTAGTCTAGGTGCAGATGGATCCACTCTAGTCCCACACGTGGTCAGTGGTTTATGTCTAAAGAATTACACATGCACAATCAATCCTTTATATCACTTAGCTAAGATTTCAAAGCAGTTTAGCATGCTGTTAATCACTTACCAAGACTGTTGCAGCAAGGAATCCCTCAGTCTCAAGGAGCACCTTGAGAGTCATTCCTGCTCAAGGGGGGTTCCTGTTGTTCAATACACTGCTGAGCAGAAGAGCCCAGCAGGCCCTGGACTCCACCATTCATGGAGTAAGAGAGAATGATTTACAATCACATCTGCATTCCAGCAACACATCTGGGTCATCATGCCAGAGAGCCCTTGGCCACCATGTTGCCATCATGCATGGAGAAGGAGGATGTCTCCTCTAAGGAGGCACTGCCCCACACTCTAACTATCAAAGATGTGACAGCTTATATATTCTCCAGTGCTTAACTGTAGACTCTACTGGTTTCATTCTCCATATTAAATCAGAGCAAGCACTTTCAGGCACTATAGAAAGTGCATTTTACAACCACGTCTTACTCAAGAATTCATCAACAGCACCTCTTTTGTTGAAACAATAAATTAATGCTCTGCAGGACCTTCATAACTCTTTATAGGCTGTCATTATGTTGGAGCTGCTAAACGCTTGCATGCCTGAATTTCATCTGCAAATGTCACATCTACCTTGTTCTCTCAGGCACTTACATTATCAGGATTAAGTCTCTATTTGGATACTGCAGTTTCCCATTCATTCAGATGTGGAAGACCAATTCCACTGTATAACTTGGGCCACTGAACTTTATTTAATTTGAAATTACTGTCCTGTGTACAGGTGGCCTACACACCTCTCGTGTAGTTCACTTGGTTGGTTTCTAGTTTCCACATTTGTACTTGAGCTGAAGATACCATAAAGTAGACAGTTTAACTACTCTGGCAGTGGGCTGTTCTTACTTAAACTGTTGAATGCTGCTACTGCAGTGATGTTTTCCTTTCTCTTGACTTGAATACCACCAGATCTATGTGAGCCAGTTTGTCTCTTTTACTGCATTTCATTATGATTCAATACTTGAAATCACTGGATTTTCATTAGATTTTTTTTCCTTAATTAAAAGGGTCTTTTTGGCAACAGAAGCCGTCTTTCTTGTATATGTGTCTTGCTGATGAGATAACTTAAGTAATATTTTCCTTTATGCCTTGTTCTCATTTCAAGAAAGGTGATAATTGAAGCCTAATAACTTCTATAACATATTGAAGCCTAATAGCCTAATCACCCAGAACTTATAGATCTGACTGGCTCACAACTCCAGAACTGAAAGATATAGCAAGAACCACTTTTTGTTTCACATTACTATGACTATTTTAGATATAATTATTAAGATATTGCATGTCCTGGGCCAGGAGCTGGACTTGATGATCTTTGGATCCTTCCAATTCAGAATACTCTATGAATGTGGGTCTTGGAAAATCAATTCATCATTTTTTTCCGAATTGAGGTTCAATTCTTAGTTTAAAAAGTATGGCATCCATCTTTACATGCTGGTGACAAAGTAAAAAGCCTGACAACACAATACTACATGAAAAAGAACTCCCTGCCAAAGTTTGCGAGATACAGAAAATAAAGGAAAGGTCAGTCAATAACTCATTTAAATACATTCAGATGTGTATTTTCATTTAGGTCTGCCTGTAGTGAGCATTAATGTGTAAAGATCAGTTTTCTTCCCAGACTTGACAAGACTCATCCACTGTTTAGGCAGTGGAAGACAATGATTTTCAAACCACAACAAAACCTATAAAAAAATCTATAATAACAATTTATCTGAAGAGTGAACCTGCCACACATTCGTTGCTTTGATTGCTGTAATATCACTCACACAAGTAACTCTAGGAAACTACATATGCTCATGCTAAAGAACAAATGCTGTGGTATCACCCTGTAAATCAAAACAAAAGCCCAAAGTGAGTTGAGCTGGTTATTAAGACAGATGAAATGCATCTTTATTTTACACAGAATGAGCCAACAGAGCAGTTATTTCACAAAGTCTAAATAAGGCATCTGTGGCTTCAGATACCCACAAACCAACATTCATGTATCAGGCTTTGCTTATGCTTATTTGCTTATTGTACTAACCTACAATAACTAGTTAAAAACAGATTAGATTTCCAAACCATTTTGCTGTAGCTGTCACTTCTGATGCTCTTAATGACTCTGTAATTGCTATTATCATTACCTTGGAGTTTTCAGGAATAAGTTAGTAACTGTTTGTTTTCATTTAACATAGTTAACACAGATCCTTTGCAGCCTTCTTTCTCCCCAAAGTGCTAAAAACAAAGCTAAAGCTTGGAAGGTATTTGTACCCAGGAGAAACCTCTGTTCACTGAGCCCCAAGAGATCTAGTGCCTTATTAAGGTTTAGGTACATGGCTGACAAAAAAAAATTCTCTTCCTGGTTTCAGGTCTAATTCTATGCAGACACTCAGCATCTTGTGGGTAATGCAAATATCACATAACAAGAATCCAGGTTTTAGAAAAGCCCCTTTTCTCACAGTCCCACCCTTAGCCACTACAAATAGATCATGTTTCAATACACAAGGACAGTTCAATCAAAGAGGAGATCAAAACCCTCAGAAAAATTACTGCCCAGTAGAATCCAGTTTTGCCAACTTATACAATTCATTAAAAATGAACAGACCAACCAAAACCAACTTCTTAAGTAGAACACCTCAATCCTCAGCCCATTTTGTCTTGACATGCCCACATGGAAACAGATTACCTCGGTAGCTGGGAGAAAGGTTTATTCAATGGCACATGGTGTTCCAGAACTGGTGAGAGTCCTTAGGGTTGGAGGAGTAAGAAAAAGTTTGTGGTAGAAAAGGGTGAACAGACCCATTTTGGGGGGTGGCTATTGTATTTTACTCTTTCAAAAGTGTTTTTTTTCTCTGTAGATCAAAGACTGGGAGACTGTCATAGTTCTAGATACAGAAAGCAATACTCACGGAATGGAATAAAGATTATGTGAGCAGCATCTTCATTCTTCAGCTTCTTGGTCTACCACACCTGAATTTTGTTGAAAATCACTGGGAAGATGTCGATTTTTTCAGATACTTGAATTGGTTTACATTCAAGTCTTTGAAAGCTAGAACAACCATCCTCAAATAAATATTTCAGTGTCCAATTTTGTAGCTTCTTTGATAAGGCATTTTTGCTGTGATTGTGGCAACGTTGTTGGTATTCTTAGAAATGTCATTTTAGTTAATAATTCATGCACAGAATACAAAATAATTCATGAGAGAACACAAAAAATATCCTCACTGTATATAGTCCATTTTCCTCTTCATTCCAGTCATTATAAATTACTAAAGGATGTGTGTTATTGCTTTTGAGGAAACATTGTCTTCAATCCTCCCTTTCCTACCCAAGCCAAAAACCTGTTGGAATCCACTGAGATCTTTTAACTTATTTACTCACCACAGGAAGACTCCTTAGAGGGGAACCTGCTCCAGAATCCAGGTCCCAAAAAGTTGTTGAGATTAATGACATGGCAGGTATTGTGCACAGCAGGTTACAAAAAAGGTGATGTAAAGCAGAGCTATTACCCATCCTGCAGAATTGCAGGAGAGAGCCCAAACTCTTGCATTTTCTAGGAAATAGGGGTCAGACAGAAGGATATGGTTTTTAATGGGATTAAACTCAGTTTTAAGTTTTACAGTTTTTCTTAATGCACTAATGATAATTCAAAAAGTCATTAAAAGATACATTTTATAAAGTAACAGCAGAGTCAACTCAAAAGATGCAGATACATAATTTATGCTTCTTGGAACCAGAACTTTTCTTTTTTTTCCAGTTGATTCAAATGGAACTAGAATTTATTGTATCAATTAAAAGTTGTATCACTGCATCCAAACTTTTCCATAAGTATTTTCTTTTTTTGGTTTTTAGGTTGTTTGGGGTTTTTTGTTTAATATGACCGCATATCAGATCCTGTTCATCCATCGTGGTTCTATGTTGCTCACTACAAGGTTAAAACTTTTTAAAACTGCATAGGGTGTTTATTTGTTAATGTTCATTGCATTTCTGTTTTCACAATTTTGCTGTGGTGGTGTGTTTACATATAACTACCCTTGGGCATGCAAAACTAGGCTGATGCCTAACAGAACTTTAATTTAGATGACATGCCAAGCCATCACCTATGTATGTAGGGAGAATTTTGAATCTTCTTTCCTGCAAATATAATACTGATGAACAGAAATATAGTTGCTCTCTGACAGTAAGTTATCTCCATGTAGGTAATGCATACCATTCTTACCAAAAAGATCTAAGTATCTTATTTGATTGAGGAATCTAATTTAATCATACTTAATATAATATTCAATTAATATTTTTAATCTAATTTAAGTATATTTAATTTTATTTTTGCCTGAAGCATATACTACAAAGTGAAGCTCTATCTTGAAGAATTAAAAATGAAGGACTAAAAATATATGGAGAGAACAACTGATATCCCAACAATATTATGACCAAAGGTATAAAGAGCTAATGACAGAAGGATTAATCAAGTCAATTTTTCTCTAGAAAAGTGCCATGTAGAAACAACCCTGAAAGAGTTCATGCCATGAATTAAAGCATTTTTTCTTTCTCTGGACTAGTAGACCTTTCAAAGCTTGTTTTGTATTACATAGCACATGCTGTTTTGAGTGTTTTGTAGCCAGTTTTCTTCCTATGCATGTGCTTCATACATATTGAGAAACAAACACTAATTAGCTAATTGCTTGTTGATTTTGTCAGAGTACAATAGTACTAGTTTGCATGGCAACTGATATGCACAGATACTGATTTTCAGAAACTGTCTCATGTTCTCAGAAGTATTTCTTTTGTTTTGATATGGGGGGAATCAGTTGTCTAACAGACCCCGTAATTAATGTAACAAGCATTTTATAAAGAGTGGGAAGCTTTTACAGTCATTAAAAAAACCACCAAAACTGTGTTACAATATATGGGAACTTTTCTGATAGACTATCAGAATGTTAAAGCATTTTCTCAAATCTGTATTTACCTTGGGTAACATTTCATAGCACAGTCCTTTTGCAGAAAATACTCAACAAAATCCTAGCAGCGCACACAGATAAAAAAGCAAACAAGAATTATGCATGCAGTACTGTACTTTTAGTCAATCTCATTTACTTTCTACCAAGAGGCAAAAGTAAAACTGTTCTCCATGTGTCCAGCAAAGGCTGATAAGAATGCATTTCCATGCTTAACAGCATGTAGTATATAATAGCACAAAATGATGAGAGCTTCTCATTCAGATAATGAGCAGAGGGAGAATTTGAGTTTCACAAGCAAAGATGAAACATGTGTCTTTTTTTGCTGTACATTTGCATGCTCCAAACAAGTTGCTGAGGAGAGAGTTCATTCTGTCTTTGGAAACCACTTGATGAGGAACCTCCGGCATGAGAACTACGGTTTAAATCCAAACAGGAGTAGGATGGTTGTTGTGCAGCCTGGGCAGAACATAGCTTCTTCAAAAGAAATTCCTGCATCTCCTGTCAGCAGGAGTTGATTTTAAACTGACCTATAAGGAAACTGAGTCTTAGATGAAAAACTTAAAACCAAAACTCAACAGATCTACAATTAAACTAAAACAACAGAGATTTAGAACTAAATCAAATGCTGACGTGAGTCATCTGATTACCAAACTGCTGTAAACCACACAGTCCTGGTGCCAGGCTCAAGTACACATTTTATTCACGTGTCTGAGACATAAAACAGCTCTAGAAGCAGAAGTCACAATCTGGGATTCATTGCCCCCCAACAAGAGCTTAGAGATTTACTGTAGTTCGAATCCAGTGCTAGGAAGTGTCTCAACCCAAAGTTGCCTCTGACTGTGTTGAAAAGCAAGTTTGAATTTCTGTATCTGGGGGCAAGTCTTGAACCCCAGGCCCTCCTTTCCACTTAAAAACATTCCCCACTCACAGCATTTGTGTTGAAAAGGATGACCTGTGTCAACACTCAAGTAAGCGGGTCACTTGCTGTTGTGATCTTTGCAGGAGGTAAGGCAAACAGCTTTGAGTAGGGTGATATTCTTGTTAGCCTATGATCTTAAAAGTAGAAAAAAAGGCAAGCATTTATAGAATCAGCGTTTAAGTGGCATGAGAAGGAGAGAACTGTTTTGGTTTGGAGTTCTAAACTTCATTCCATATGTTTGTCTTTGTTCTTTATTCTGAACTTTTCTTCAAGCACACTCATGCTGCTCTGTTCTATGAGGCACATGAAAAGGGAAAAAATTAATGTCAGAAGTGCCAGTTAACTTCATGTTTCATTTGAAAAATGTATACCTGATCTCTTAGCATACAAGCAATATACAGCACTTCATATCCAGCCCTCTCTTCATATGCTGTCTTACAAGCCTAATAGAAACTCTCTCTTGCCCCCTTATGGAATACAATATCAAAATAAATTACTTTCATTAATATACATCTAAAATCAAGAGGTGGTTTTTCACTTATAATACTTTTTAAGTTTTAGAAATTCAGGTATGAAAGTACAGCTACCACAAAACTTCAGAGCATAGTCCTTTTAGACACAGCTAGGGACAAGCACCACATTCTTATTAGGAAGAACCTACAACTCTTAGTAAAGCTCTTATTAAACTGATTAGATTTTGACCCAGGTGTTTTCTTGAGTTTCCTACTGCCTCCCCAGCTTCTGCTGGGATGGGGGGAGTGAACAGCTGTTTGGGTGCCCAGCTGCTAGCTGGGATCACCTCAGAGGTTTTTTTGCAGCTGAAAATAGCCATTTTTATACCAAAAACCCTGGGTCAGTTCCAAAGTCTGCTCAGAAAGGAAGCAAGAAAAAGCGAAATTCCTATGTTTGCTTTGTATATTGACTAGGATTAAGAGATTGTGTGGAGGAAAAAACTCTTATCTCCCTCCAACCAATTTATATTTAAATAAAAATTTTTTAAGATATATGAGTTGCAGCCACCCCCTGAAATTACTAATTGCTAAGATAAATTAGTTCTTTCATGAATATGGTGATAAAGTGATAAGTTTTCCCTGTTTATTGCCATCTATTTCCAGTATCAGTTTGAACACTAGCTTCAAAGCAAATAAATGGTTTTCATTAGAACGTCTTCCCTTTAATGTACTATAAATTCAATTAATAATATGGGAGATTTTCTATATATCGTCACAGATCTTTTTCCCTTTTGTGTAAAACTGGTTAATGGAAAACAGTTGTTTTTTAAAAATATAAGAACATGTTCAAATCTGATTCAAACCCAAGCTGAACGTTTTATTATTTTGAAAAGTTAATGTTAGCTATCTTTTTTTCTTTGCCAATTTATTTCTCTACCTTCCAACTAAATTGTTATTAACTTGCAATGTTATTATCCATTTGCACCGCCTACATTTTGTCAGAAAGAGCACTGAGATACCACAATATAACAACATGAGCACTAATATTAAAAAGAAACACCAGATGTTTAACAAACCCTTCATTACAAAATATCAAGGGTATTTTAAGGCTGTGGACTGTCTGAGATGATTGAATCTGTTTTCTGAATCTTAAACTCATTTAATTTCTGGTTACACTACTACCCATATTTGTCGACCAGACTCCTTCATTTACAAGACAGGATCCTTTTGGATCCTGTCCTGTCCAAATACTGAATTGTTCCCTTTTTTTGATTTTTCTTTTTTTTTTTTTAACAATGACTGGTTTTTTGACTAGTTGGGCTGGTGAAATAGCCCTTAGACTAGGTATAAGCAGTTTTCCTAATGCTTTGCATCTCACTTTTCATATCAAAATCCCTGAGTAACTGAAGCCATGACCTTGAAGAAAGGAGGCTTAGGTGATGGGAAATGTCAGCAGTCCACTGTGCAGGGTGGGCCACAGCAGTTCATGTAGCCCAGTAGACCTCCTAAAGTTCACCCAAGGGAGCTGTTGCATTAAGGCTGATGGATTCTGGCAGAAAATAAACCCCTGAGCATTCTAGCTGTACTCAGACATGAGAAGGGCTGCATGTGGCTTGGCTTAATTTCTGATTATGGTCAATTTGACATTATCAACCTGGCTGAGTTAGGTAAGAACTTGTACCAGTCCTGATTCACAAATAGTGCAGGCAAACAAGCACTACACAGCTCACTCCTCCACCAGTGGGATGGGAGAGAGGCCTGGAAAGTAGGAAAGCCCATGGGTTGAGATAAAGACAATTTAACAGGTAAAGCAAAAGCTGGGCATGCAAGCAAAACAAAACAAGCAATTCATTCTCCATTTCCCATTGTGTAATGATTGCTGGGGAGGACAGACACCATCATTCTGAACATCTCCCTCTTCTTCCTGCTTTTCCTACCTTTACATCCTGAGCATGATGCCATATGGCATGGGATATCCCTTTGGTCAGATGGGGTCAGCCATCCCGATGTGTCCTCTCCCATCATCTTGTGCGCCCCAAGTCCCTGCTGGTGGACAGTACAAGAGGCAGAAAGGGCCTTGGATCTGTGCAAGTCCTGCTCAGCAAAACCAAAAACATTTGTATTCTATCAACAGTGTTTCCAGCACAAATCCAAACCACAGCCCCTAACCAGCTACTGTGTAGGAAATTACCCCAGCCAAAACCTGCATGTGCATCTTACCAACCTGGCACTGGTCTGGCTAAGCTCAGTAAGAACTTACACACTCCAAATTCATAAAAAGAGTGGTTTATTGAAGAATCAGGAAAGCAAATTCAGGATTGCCAGTGATAAATGTGTTAACTAGAGAGTGTTAATATGTATTGCAATGGGAAGTATAGTAACAGACATCTATTAGTGCTGTATATGTATAAATTAATATTCCCATATTCCAATGCCATTGGATATGCAAAGCTCACCTGAAGGCTTTCCTACAATGCACGAGGACAGACACAGTCCCCCACAGACACATACTGATCCTGAGAAAGCAGACATGTTTCCTCATTTCACTTTTTGCCCTGCAACCTCCCTTCTTTTTATACTTCAGATTTTTTTGGCCCTTCTCAACTGGATGGAACAATCACTTGTTATAGGTGGCCTTTGGTGACTTTGGTCAAACATGTTTTACAGGTCTCATTCTATTTCTTGTTTGCATTGCAAGGGGTGTGAAAGTTAATATGCAAATTATGCTTAATGAGGGTCTTGGTTACTTTCAATCTGAATTTGTAGTTGAAATAAGAGGTAAAATAAACACTATGGTCCTCCTCCACCCACTGAGGCAGCAGTAAAGGCTGTCTCACCAGAGTCTTTGTGGACATCTCTATCTTCTTAAAGGACCAGATTTATGACAAGTCTTGTTTTTCAGGGTGAAGGAAGAGTGAGGACAGTGGCTGGTACAGAGCTGTGGGTGCTCCTCTGTGCCTCACTGAACCAACATCAGGCTGGGAGGCCTCCACTTCTCTCTAGGCATCATTCCATTGTTCCAGCCTTCCTTGAGCCAGATGCAAGATAACTGAGGGCTCAGCTCATTCTTTTCTCAAGCAGCCTAATCAATTCACCACCAGCTGAAGGCAGCTCTGCAGCAAGTCTGAAAATCTACCACAGGAGCTCCAGAAAACAGTTGTTCTTACTCTGTCTGAGAGACACCTTATGTGCTGCACACATTTCTCTCTTTGCCAAATGCTCTCTAAATGTGCCTGAATAAACCAGAATTATCACAAGCAGTGGATATAAAAAAGCTGAACCGCAAATCTAAATCAAGAAATCTCCTTGGATTCCAAATGGCCATGCCATATATTGATTAAAAAGACCAGGGTCTTATACAAATAAGTTGATGCACAGCATGAAATTCCTACCTTGTAAACATTTAGGTCAATCATTTATTAAATATGGATATTATGCTATTTCTCTTCTAGTGAAGAAACCTAAAGAAAAAAATCTGATAATATTCTACTCTAACTGGACACTGTTCTATATTTTATGAGTGGAACACATATCTATTAAATGGGTTCAGAAATGATTGACAATGAAAAGTTGTAAAAGACACCTTTTCAAAAGGAATTGGCATGTAATTATACGTGAATAACATTCTTCCTTAAAAATATTTGCACTTTTGCTTGTTTGAAGCTTTTTCATCACATTATTTCATGTGAATATAAACAATAAAATCTATAGAAACAATACTTATTGCTTACAGTGTATTCCACAAAGAGATGTCACCACAGAGAATAATTCAAGTTAGTATATTTCTGAGTCAAAATGTGCATAACTCAGGGCCACATTTTGAAAAACATCTTCCCTTTTCCAGCTCTAAAAAAAACAGTTAAAAGCATGAAAATTGACAAAGACTATATTGGTTCAATTACAGAGGCAGCAACTGTCTTTTCACTCATCTATATAATTACCATACCAGGGTTGTTTTCTAGGAAGTGACTTCAAATATCTCATGTTAAATTAAAGCAAAACTGCCACCTCCTGAAGATCTGAATTAAATCTTATCAATAAGGAAAGCATCATCTATGGCCAGAGGAGCATGATGCTTTGCTGTCTATGAAGAAAAACTTCCTTGCCCCTTACAATCCACTCCAGCAATGTGTCTTCATATTGTACAACACAGTAGTGACAAAAGCTAATTAATTCCCTTTGTACAGCTGCATTTTGCAGGGCCTCTGTTCTGAGAAACTCTTGCTTAATGTGCTTTCAGTCCATTATTTGTAATGCAAATACTTGCAATTTAAGAGCAGTGGAAAACTGTATAAATCTCCCAACATGTGAGAAATTAGCAAGTGTTACATTGCTGTTTGATATGCAGCACATAGTCAAATTTACACTCCTAAGTTTTACTTTGAAATAAAAACCATACTCATGATCTTTGAAAATAAGAAAATAAAACATTTAGAGAGAAAACTAGAGGCACTCACAGTCTTTTTGAACTACATTTTACATTAAATCGCTTTCTGAAGATTAAAGGTGGGGCAATTTGTATGATTTATTCTACTTAGATGCTGAGTCTATAAGTGAACTGGTATGTGAGCTTTGCAGGAGCCTGGTTTTCAATGATGTTAGCTGTAAATGCCTTTAATTGTTACAAATTTGCCAACTTCTGTTTGTAAGGCTATTTAATGGTCTGCATGTAATACTATAAATGTCATTTGCCAAAGAGGACTGTATACTTACAGGAAGAAAATAGAGTACCTATGAAAATTGGGAAGACACTGCTCAGAGAATGAGAATACAACCAGGAATATTCCAGCATAGTCTCAAAAAGTAGGCTGAATTCACAGAAAGTAGCACTGTCTTGGTGCAAGAAATAGTCTGAAGTGTCTGTTACCCCACATACATTATATATACATAATATTTCAATTATATTTCAATTTTTTGTAAGATACTACTACATTAACAATGAACACAGGAGAAGAGGGAGCTGAGGCAAAAAAGAGAGCTAAAATCTGTGGTAAAAAAGGGGCTGGGAGAAGGCAAAGAAAATCTTCAGCGTGGTCTAAAGCCATTGCACAGAGAGAACTGAAGAGGCTGATACTTGAATTCTGCCTGTGCTCTGAGCTGGCCTGGCATCATGAACACGACTGCAGTGCCTGGTTGTTAAAAGGCTCCAGAGCATCAGTCTCACTGTGGGAAGCTTGGTAATAAGGGCAGCATCTTGAGGTTTGAGGAGTCAAGCAGTATAACTCAACTAATTCTGACACCAGTTTCAAGTGTGGTATATATTTACTTTGCATGATGCTGCTGGGCATATTTAATGAGTACATAGCTGGAATTACTCTTGTAATACAGAATGGAAAATGCATTGTTTTATGGAAGATTTCACTTCTGTAATAGTCTGTTAAAACACTAGTAAATATTCATCAATTGTTTGAAGGCATAGGTAGGTAAACAACTATATTCTATAATCAGCAACCCATGCACAGGCCTGTCCAATATGACCCATCTCACCAAGAAAACAGAAATTATCCTGAATTACAGTATCTAAACTATAAGTATTAAGTGTCAGTTTCTGAATAAAAAATAGCAAAATAAGCAAGAAGACATTGTGTCAAAGGGAAGTGACATCTTCTCCCATGAAGCAAAAAGCCTGAGGTGTGCATGTGTGTTTTTTTAAAGACAAATTACATGGTACCTTTGGTTTTAATCTTACAGGTGCTTTCAGCAAAATCAAAAGATGTGGTGAAAACGCACCTGGAATAAAATTTATACCTTTGCTGGATAGAAAGATGAATTCAGGAGGATAAAATGAACATCATCAGAAAAAAATTCCCTGACAGAAGAGCCCAAACATATATGAACGAATAAGGCTTATAAGCTTATATATTGGCAGTGAGACAGAACCCATATCAAAATAAGCAGAAGGCTATTACACTGTATGCTATTTCTGTGAAAACTTGGGGGGTTGTGTGTTCTTCTTCATAATATTTCAAGTGATACTCAGTCAAAGAGGTGAACTGCAGTGAAAAAAAGAGGACAACTTTTCATGTACTTGTGAGAGAAAATATCAGAACAATGTTATTTTGATCTGCCACCAGAATTATCTTCACTCTGTGGATGTAGAGATGAATTTACAGCACTTTGTGATACACATCCTCTTGGTATCCATGAGGGTTCTTACTTATTCACATAGTTGATTAGATAAAGAGAGCATCTTTCTGAAATGGTTACATCACTGTTTCAGAGCCAAATACATTGAACAAAATGGAAATTAGAGTTGACAGTTATACTCAAGTCATGGTGAAATATTTCTGACATGATTAGCTATCAGAAAAGTGCACTACCAGGACATGCCTAATCATCATGATTATCTTTCTCTTATTTGATAGAATAGACTGTGAGGCATGTGTGCAAAACCCTGAATGCTTTATTTAAATATTTCAGCACAATGTCAGTGACAGTTTAAGTAAACCTCTGCAAACCTCAGTTCATTCTAAGACCTGTCCAGCTGCTCTCAGGTGACTGAGCACTCAAGGGATCCCACTCTACTCAGACATAACTACACCACACCTGGAGTGCTGTGTGGCTTTTGGGCTCCCCAGTAAAAGTGAGACATGGAGCTCCTGGGGCAGCTCCAGAGAGGGATGGTTTAGGGACTGGAGCATCTCTCTTATGAGGACAGGCTGAGGGAGCTGGGCCTGTTTGGCCTCAAAAAGATACAGCTGAGAGGGGACCTCACCAATGTCTGTCAGTATCTAAAAGGGAGGTGCCATGAGGATCTTTCCAGGCTCTGCTCAGTGGTGCTGAGCAATAGGACAAGAGGCAAAGGGCAGAAACTGATGCACAGGGAGTTCTACCTGGACATGAGGAGGAACCTCTTTACTGTGTGGGTGACTGAGCACCGGAACAGGTTGTCCAGAGAGGGTGTGGAGTCTCCCTCACAGGAGATACTCAAGAACCAACTGGATGCAATCCTGTGCTTTGTGCTCTGGGACGACCCTGCTTGAGCAGGGAGGTTGAACCAGACTGACCCACTGTGGTCCCTTCCAATTCAGAAAAGGAATGTTCCAAAGCTATCAGGGGATGACTCTCACCATTCCTGCTCTCCTGTCCCACCTTGTCCAAGCAGCAGGAGTTCCTGCTACTGTCAGTGCTGCTGGCACTCAGCTTTGCAAGATCCCAGTAGGATCAAGGCATGCTTCACCAGCAAGCTCTTGCACATGGCCTGATCACAGGTTATTGAAACTGTAGAGGAAGGACAGAGCAGGCCAGAGGCAGAGAGGGGAGAAGGGGGGAGGATCATGCACCCCACATAATTTACTGAAGGGAATGTCATTCATTTCCTTTCCAATGAAAGCGTGCACAGTGCTCACACACAACAATTTTCTCACTCGTGAATGTTTTCTCAGCAAGTTGTAATACCATTTACTGTGTGCCAAGAATAGTGACTTTTATAATGCCACTTGCATTTCTGGATGTAAGTTTGTCTTTGATAGTTCCACATCAACACCTCAGTTACATGAATGCCCATTATATTTAAGGCCATAACCTGGAGGTTTAGAATTCCAGCCAGGCACAATTTTCTGTATGTTTCAGCTCAGAGGAGAGTATGCTACTGGAAAAAAAAGATACAACCTTGTAAAGAGAAAACGTTTTTTCTTTCATTACTCCACAGAGAATAAGGACTCTTTTTTTTTTTTTACAAGTAAGCATGAGTCTGAAAGATGGCCTTAAAACTAATGAAGCATTGATATAACTCCTGGAAGAGTTCCCAATGTTTCCTTATTGGCTACTACAGTATATAAAAATCTAATGAACCACAAAATGATGATGGAGAAATCCAGTCTACTCAGACTGGCTTCTGGACTCTGGAATATTATAAGTGCCCATCACAGTCATTATGGAGAGCATAATAGGTGGAAAATAGCATGATTGTGAGATTATTAAATTCCACTTTCCTTTACTGTTTCTAAATTCAACAAAAGCTTTTTTTTGCACGTTTCATTTTCAGATGTTTTTCTGTATTGCAGATTGTAATTAATGTATTCTTATCTAGATAGAAAAATTATGAATATAAATATGTTATTGTTAAGCATGTATAAGTATCAGTATATAGATGTATTAATAGATTTTTATCTAAATTATATAATGAATCAAACAAAAATATAAACAATTATAAATACTGTTATATTTCTGGGATTTCTGTTACACAGTATCTGGATTGCTAATGCTACAGGTACTTTATTTTGCTTACTATGTCAAATGCTGGTATTATCATACTGTCCTTAAGAACTCAACTTCATTAATTTTTTTTTTTTTTNTTAGTGTTACAGACATCTTGTACACTGCCAAATATTTGTACCAATGCAAATAATATTTTATTTCACTACAGATCAGAATGTTGGACTGCAAGCTTTTGCTATATGCAAAGGTTGTACCTCAGCTGTTGCAGAGATTACTTTTCCAACACTGTGGTTCTCTACCCAAAATTTTCATGGAGTGTGGGATGGGAGATATGAATGTTAAAATAGTCTTTCAAGTTTTTTCTGTGGCTGCTTCCACCCAGATGAAAATATGTGAAGGCTTAGAGCATCTTTGCCTCTGTCTTCCACACTGTGCTTCAGTTCCACAGTGCAATGACTGTCATCATACCAGTGCAGGCCACTTGGCACCTAAACAATGTATGCACACACAAATATGAATTTTTAGCCGTAACATTGATTTGTAGCTAATCTGTGTCACAGCATAACATGGACAGAAGCAAGAGGAAAGGACTGAAGGCAGAAATGTTATCGAGATCTCCAGCTGTAGCTTTCATTGAGTACCCTGTAGGTGCTCCAGTAAAGCTACAGGTCACCTTCTCTTTCAGAAAAAGTCACTTCATATTTTTACACAGCATCCATTTGGTAATTAGCACATTTTTAGTTATGCTGCTTAACCTTATGTTTAGCCATTGATCAAAATTTTCTAGACACAGAATGAGGTTGCAATGTTTCCCATATTCAAAAAGTATTTATGTTGTGGAGAGACTGAAATGAATCAGATCTCCTTTTAACAGTCAGAATATTTTCCCAGTTGTCAAAAGATCTGCAGCATTTACCAGTTACATTTTTAGCAGCTGAAATAGATGTGCATAAATTTAGTCTCTTATATTAAATTGCTTAATTAGGATAGTAGCATATTGTTGCATCTAGCAGGGAAACTAGGGGTGATTTACCCCATTATTAAAAAATTGAGAATTTATTACCCTTCTGGTGTATACTACAAACTATGACATTCAGAGTTTGCATCTTCCTGCCTATTCACTAGTTACCTTTTCATGAAAGTACTCCAAGTATCACAGAGGGAACTTTAATTTTTCAAGATGTTACTTTAATGTAAAAGAAACAACATTCTACATGCTCCATTTCCCTTATTTACTACAGACCACTGTATGTACAAGTCCACTGTATAAAGGATTATAGAGGGCCCTATGCCAAACTAGTATCTTTTACTTAGTCTTTGTCTTTAGGTAATAGATTTTCTAACTCAGAATTTCCTAGGGAAAATTTATTTGGATTTTTTTTTTCCTTCTTGGACTATACAGTCTAGGCCTGATAGTTACTGCTGCTTGGGTAGAAAGTTTCTCTGCTTCCAGATGCATCTTGAACAGAGATATTTTAAGGACTACTATTGCCTGTGGAGAGCTTTAAGAGCACCTTTTGCATTCAGTAATGTGAAGAACAACCATTAATTTCAAATTCTCATCAGTGATCAGTACCATATAACCTCACTTATGTGAATTAATGCTCTACTTGACTTGTGCTGTCTACTGTCATGGGCACTCATGTTTTGTTTAAAACACAGTTCCTTGTTATATTCAAATCTCTGCAACATATGACCCCAAACTAAATATGTGTTCTAATATAGGNGGATGGACAATGCGATGTGGAGGGAAAGAGGGAGAGGATTCCCCAAGGTTGTAAACAGCCCCAACACCCAAAACAGAACACAATACAGTCAGGCCAGCCAATTTAAACATCTGGTGATACAAAACCAAATGAAAAAAAACAAACAAACCACCAAAAAAACAAAACCACATTAAATGTGTTAAAATGTGTAGCCATCTTCTCTTTTTTTTAAATGAGGAAAACACATGCATACAGGTACCTACTGTTGGTAGTTCACACAGAACATTACTCTACATTAAATAAATATTATCCCCATCCGGGCAAATAACTTGGTATCCTCTTGTTTAGTTTACTAGCCGGAATTTGAGTGAGTCAAATGCATGTCAGAAAAAAATCCTTCAAAAAAATATTGACTACTCCAATGAATTTACTATTTCTACTTCAACCAATTGAAATCCTAGCAGAGTATTTGCTCCCTTTCTCTGACATTTTGGAAGCCAGATTTTTGTGCTTCTTTTTATCATTTTTGCCTGCTAAAGTGAGAAATTTTGACACAATTTAGGAGGCTCAAAACAAGCACTATCTGAGACAGTTAATTCAAATTTCTGTAACTCAAAACAGCCTGGCTCTCAGATGATGCAGATGGTATGGAGGAGGAGAAGGATCGTTTTGGCTGCAGAATCACATTTAATACTTCTTTTCCCCTCTAGAATAATCACATTATCAAGTGATGGGACAAGACTCTTGAGGCCACTGCTCTGTCCCCATTCTTTCCCTTTTGTTGTTCCATATAGTGTGGCTGTGAGTGTTCCAGGGAATCCCCTTGGGAGTGAATGTAGCAGAGAGGATGCACAGTGGGCTGTCATTCAGAGAGAAGGCAGAAGGTGACAGAGAGGCAGAGAGATGCTCCATCAGCCTCCACAGAGAGGCCGTCGTTACTGGATTCCTTGCTGAAGTACAGCAAGCTTTATCCCCAAAGCAAAAGCATGCAGGTTAGCATCCTGTGCTTTTGATACTAGGATTTCAGGCAGTAATGAAAGGAATAAAGAGAATGTCGAGGCAAGTAGAAAAATCCTAAACCAGCACACCAGATTCATGGACCATGTGACAGTTACTCAGCTGTGTTTCATACCAACCACAACCCCACCACTCCTCAGAGTGCATCTCTGTTCTTGATGTTGCCCATGCTTTGAAAACTCAATACCATGGCAAAAGTTTTGTACTGCCTTTTTTTCTCTTTCAACTGATGATCTTTTTTTTTCTTTTAATGGTCTTGAATCTAATAAAAGTTATAGATACCTAACAGAATTATTAATTGCTTGACGGTTAATCCACAGATCAATTTAAAACCACACAGCGACACCAACCACTACTGCAGTAGCCAATAAAAGGTAGAAAAAACATTGAATTTTCATCAAATCTATTAATCATATTAATTAATC
Source organism: Notiomystis cincta (assembly GCA_013398075.1). NCBI lineage: Eukaryota > Metazoa > Chordata > Aves > Passeriformes > Notiomystidae > Notiomystis > Notiomystis cincta. The sequence continues at coordinate 41,111 of VZRX01012159.1, forward strand.
ACAAACTGCATTGCCATGGAGACAATCCTCCTAAAATCACCTGAATTAATGAGGGTGGTAATTAACTTTATTTATCTCATTTCAAACTGGTCCTTAGGTTTTGACATTTACTGATTGGATTCTGCAACCTTTATATCATTTACTTTGGAGTAATTTGTAACCAACTTTGTACAACCCTCTGACAATTTTGCTGAGCAACCACAGATGACAGAAAATCTTTTTCTTGCAAGACATTCTTGAGAGAAATAGGTGCCTAGGTTTGTATACTCGTATAGCAAGCTTACTCAGGATATGCATCACTACTGACATTTTATCAGAGTTTTTAAAAAAAAACAAAAAACCAAAAACCAACACAAAAAAGCCCTCCAGAATTATGATCAATGCTGACAGTTGGTTTTCTGTGATCTGATGGTACAGACCATCTTGGGAAACACAAACCATCTTTAAGTACCCCTCCCAAAAAGGAATACATGGCATACACAACTAGAAAACTCAATTGTTGGAAGTCTTATCCAAGGCAAAGGAAGGCAGATGCTGCATCTCTTAAATGTAGTGGTTTAACTGACATAAAGTTGCTGGGTTTTTATAGCCACCCCCATGCATCTTTATGAGCAGAAAAATTCTCTAACCCAATGAACATTGCAGCTGGTGGA
>VZRX01012159.1:44279-61533 GCA_013398075.1 Notiomystis cincta
CCAGATTCATGGACCATGTGACAGTTACTCAGCTGTGTTTCATACCAACCACAACCCCACCACTCCTCAGAGTGCATCTCTGTTCTTGATGTTGCCCATGCTTTGAAAACTCAATACCATGGCAAAAGTTTTGTACTGCCTTTTTTTCTCTTTCAACTGATGATCTTTTTTTTTCTTTTAATGGTCTTGAATCTAATAAAAGTTATAGATACCTAACAGAATTATTAATTGCTTGACGGTTAATCCACAGATCAATTTAAAACCACACAGCGACACCAACCACTACTGCAGTAGCCAATAAAAGGTAGAAAAAACATTGAATTTTCATCAAATCTATTAATCATATTAATTAATCACAAACTGCATTGCCATGGAGACAATCCTCCTAAAATCACCTGAATTAATGAGGGTGGTAATTAACTTTATTTATCTCATTTCAAACTGGTCCTTAGGTTTTGACATTTACTGATTGGATTCTGCAACCTTTATATCATTTACTTTGGAGTAATTTGTAACCAACTTTGTACAACCCTCTGACAATTTTGCTGAGCAACCACAGATGACAGAAAATCTTTTTCTTGCAAGACATTCTTGAGAGAAATAGGTGCCTAGGTTTGTATACTCGTATAGCAAGCTTACTCAGGATATGCATCACTACTGACATTTTATCAGAGTTTTTAAAAAAAAACAAAAAACCAAAAACCAACACAAAAAAGCCCTCCAGAATTATGATCAATGCTGACAGTTGGTTTTCTGTGATCTGATGGTACAGACCATCTTGGGAAACACAAACCATCTTTAAGTACCCCTCCCAAAAAGGAATACATGGCATACACAACTAGAAAACTCAATTGTTGGAAGTCTTATCCAAGGCAAAGGAAGGCAGATGCTGCATCTCTTAAATGTAGTGGTTTAACTGACATAAAGTTGCTGGGTTTTTATAGCCACCCCCATGCATCTTTATGAGCAGAAAAATTCTCTAACCCAATGAACATTGCAGCTGGTGGAAGAGAAGTTGTTTATGAACTTTTCCATGGGTCTCTGTTTTGCATGTTGACAGCAAATTTGCAGGCCAGAACACTGACAGTAGTGGTGCTGAGTGCCAGGTTATTAATATATACCCAGGAAAAGAAGATCACTACTATGACTTTCTAAGCCAAGTACACAGATTATTTCTGTCCTCCAATAACTTCAGACCTTCAGCTGTTGATATTTCTGTTAAACCCTCTAAAAGCAAACTTTTGTACCTTGTACTTTATTTTATGTCTCATGAACCCACAATGGGCTAAAATGTAAGTTAAATCTTGAGTTTAATTGTTAAATCAAGTGAAGTATCTTCAAATCATTTTGAAAGTAGAGCTGTTTATGAGCTCAGTGATTGTTTTAGTTTTCAAGCCCTTTTATAACTGCTTTATATTAATGTAGAAGATTTTAAAAAATGCTACCTGCAAAACTAAATGCTCCATGTGAAGCCAAATGTTACATGCAAAACCAAATGAAACTTTCTTGCAGCAGCTACTCTATCTGATCTCAAAATCGTTAATAATGACAAAATAATTGTGGAGGTGATAGATAGATAGATAGATAGATAGATAGATAGATAGATAGATAGATAGATAGATAGATATGCATGTAGACACACGTTTGCTTACAAATTTTATGCTGAAGTTCTACAGGATTTCTCTCTCTCTCTCTCTCTCTCTCTCTCTCTCCCCCTATCCGCACTCTGAATTCAGCAGCAAATGTAATAAGGCTGGGGTAATGTAATGATTTAGTAGAAGTTACTCCTGCATGAATATCACTTAATTTTAAAGTAATAACATAACACATTTATGTGAAATAACTATTGTTTCTGTGATGCACTTCTCTTGGAACATTTCAGAAATTTGAATTTTGTGTTCTTTTGAGAAGTAGGGAAGAGTTTCAACTTCAGCTGTATGAAAAATTCAAGAAATAGAAAATGTTGGAAGGTACACCTTGTCTCCTGTGGTCACTCTTAAAGAAATAATAAAATGTATCTTTGCATAAATGGATTGTTTTATAGGAGTCTGCTTATACCCCAAGAGTGTTTATTTCTGGTTATCAACTTCAAACATAATCTTTGGTGACTGCAACATTAAATTGCGGTGCTACCATGATTGGCTGCTAAAATGCAAAACCAAATGTGCATTTGGTTATAAATTTTACATCTTCTAGTAAAAAGAAAAAATCAGCCTCCCCATTCCCAAAATCACAGGAACTTTTTGACCTACTGTTTGCCTAGAATTCCTTGATTTCCCCCACTGTTTTTGACAAATATGTGATGTATTTAAATATTAACTACTTGTAAGCACTTTGCCAGAAGGGCTTCTAGGTTAAACAGCACATAATATGTGAAAATTCATAGCCCAAGGGTACCCAGAGATCTGGAAACTAACTTGATAGCATTGGATTCTAGAAATAGTTTTTTTCTTGTCATTCTCACTGAGAGATGTTTATCTCCTCTTTGAATTGGAAAGTTTTCCCCATCCTAAATTTAAACCAAAAACATTTATAATAAATCCATCCTACTGCAAAGTCTCTGGTAATTCCATTTAAACCAGGAATGAAAACCGATACTAAAAATTCGCTACAGTTTTTGAAGTGAACAACAGGTTTATCTGAATGAAACCCACTTGTGTGAACATAGGCTGTTCCTGAGGGCACTATCTGGTTTCTAGCCTGGGTGGCAAACACAGACATACTGTATCTCTACCCAGTGAAGAGCTCTAAGCTGTTTGGCAAGCCAAGTTATGCCTTCTCACACACATCTGCCAGTTCCCACGTAGTGAGCATCATCCGCACTAAGCCAAGATGGTAAATCAAAATAATTCCCTTGCAAGAGTTTGGAACATCCTTTAGGACAGCTGCCATCCAGTAAATTCTGAACTACAGGAATCAGTGGTATTAAAGCCCTGGCAAGCCTTTCCTTACTGACACAAGTAATGATGGTAGGTTCATAGCTGATCAAATCTGTCTGCCAAAAAGCTAACTGAAATGAAAGTAGGACCATTTGGCAAGTAAAAAAAAAAAATTACCTAAGCAGTAGCTGAAAATTGTTCACCCATGCTAGAACATAGAATGTGGATGCCAACAGTCTAACTGTGGTTGTTCTAAAAAACATGAACCTAAAAGAGTGATGAAAAGTAAAAGACATTAAATATAATAGGTGCGTTCAAAAAAAGAAAAAAGAAAACACTAGCCATGTAATTTCATTTATGTGTTTTCCTTACCATAAATCTGCACACCAAGGGAATGCACTTCCTGATCTGTAATCTATATGAATTTTGAGAATTTAAGAAGAAGAGGTATTTTTCTCAATGCCCTATGTCTATTAATATCCAAAGATAAATATTTTCATTTCTTCTCAAAGACAGGTGAAATATAAGCCTGCTTTTCAGCAGATTGAAGAGACAAGTTGTTCACTGAGGTCTTACTGTGAATTTCTAGAGGGTTTTAGTGTTGTACACCTCTGGCTTTAATTGCTGAAATTTCTTTCTGGCTTTGTTACTAAATGACACTTGCTATTGTTGCTTGGAGTTCTCTCTGTGATTTTCCTACCAAATATGGTTTGAGAAGGACTTGATTCAACAGATGAAAGCAAACTTGTCAGCCCTAATGACCTCACACAGGTGTCTTCAGATAACTGAATCAGCACAGGGATAGATCATCCTTTTAGAAATGAGACAAGGAAAATGAAGACTGAACTATATTACATCTGTGTAGGAAAAAAGGTAGTTAACTGATTGTTGTGTTTATGCCTGGAGTGTCATAAGCCCAGTGTGAGAAACAACAAATGAGAACAGAATCAAAACTATTGCATTAAACTCTAAAAGCTTTTGTTAGCAGACCAGATATAAAAATGTCCAGACATTATCTTAGATTAATTTTAAAAATTATTCCTGTTAATTTTGTGCATTCAGTGCATGTGGATATCTACTGTACTTATTTTTCATACAGACATTCAGATCACATCTCCCAAGCAGGAAATATTCAGGAGATGGAATTCCTCACAGAAGAGCTTCTCATCTGTGAGAACAGAAAACAGAGGAAATGCCATGTTTTGCCATGTTTTGCATTCTGAAGACACCAGGGCATTTGAGATGAATGCTGGCTCCCAGGCAGCCTGAGTGCTGTCAAGAAGGAATGCTTCCTGGCTTGCAAGCTTCTTCACCCTCCTCTGTTCCTGTCTCATCCCTTTCACCAGAAGGGGAAAAAAAAATCTCATTGCTTTTTAGGATCCCTCAGTGTTGTTCAGTTCTACAGGATCCAGGGAATCCAGGTATGTTTTAGTATAAACTTTTCATAAATGTTGTTTTGAAATTTGTTTCTTTTTAAATATTCCCTACAAGCATTCTTTCTTACTGGGATGACTTACTTTGCTAGTTTAAATAAACTTGATTTTTTTTTTTTTTTTTTTTTTGTTATATGCTAATCTGGCATATTTTCAAAAGTACCTTTAGGACACCAGATATTTACCAAAAAAGAACATTTTTGTTCTTATTTATGAAAAATGTTGTAAAAGAAGAACATGGGAATGTAGATATTTGTTTCATTTTTGCCCTGCTTTGGACCATAAAGAAATGGCTTACCATTCCTGTTACAATACTTATTGAGTTATACAGCCTTATTATCACTGGCTAAAATATATTGCATAATTATCATATATCCTAGATCTTTGTTGGAAGCTGTCACTTGTATCTCATTCGTATAGACTAATTATAGTTTGTTCAGTAATATTTCTTTAAAGAATTTAAAGGCAAAGGTTATAGCAGAGCCAGGGATCCCCTGAGATCTTACAAGAATATTCCTCCTTCCAAACTGAAAGGGAATGTCTGTAAAAATATAAGTTAGGCAGAAATGCATACAGGAAGTCTGGCTTCCAAAACTCGTAGGCAGTGCCAACAGTGGTAATAAACATGGCCAGATGTTATTGCCTTCATGAAAGTCGAGTTACAAAACCTGTAAACTCACTCAGTGTAAATGAAGGGGAGAAAAAACTGCTTTGAGTAAATCTGAATGTGATAGCCCATGGGGAAAAAACAAAACAGCACGAAGAATTAGTAAAAATTCTGTCAAAGCCAAACCTTCAGTAATTGCATTAGAACCCGTGTAATTAACCTAACATGAAGTATCTTCAAATACCTTTCCATTGTCCATGCCTTTTTAACGCAACAAATGCACAAAAAGCTCGCACATGTGAAAGCACAAAATTTTGATAGATCATTTGTCATAGCAATATAATTTGTCTAGAAACCTTTAGGAACTGAAAACAGGAAAGATACTATAACAAGCACCTCATTTTTTTCAAGTATTCATATAACAAGACCTAGGAGCTTCAGCCTACAAAACTGGTATTTGTCTACCCATTAGAGCACTACTTCAAACCACACTATTTTTACAATCTGTTCCTTTTGGTGTGGTTTAGGACAAGATAATACAGATGAACAAGATATGCTGATCCACAAACTGCAGCAGGAGCTGCATGTTTTTGAATAAAAGGATTCACATGAGTACTCAAATTTAGAGTCCTCCAGATTCTGTCCTTGCATTCAGTGCTTTCCAATCTGTGCAATACCCCACTCAACATTGTCCTCACAAGTTTTTATGCACTGCTTTGGAATTGGTATTTGTTGCCTCAACAAGAGGTGGAGTGAGACTTTGTGAATCACCCCAAGATCCCAGACACTTGTTTTAGGAGATGGAGATTGAAATCAAACTTCTTCGAAGCAAACATCTTCTTGCCCAACATGAACACCAGGTTTTCAGCACTCCAAATAAAGAACTTCTCCTTCATACTACAGATGTAGTAACTAAAATTGCCTTACTTCATGAATATTGCACCATATTCAGGCACTTCCAAAGAACTTGTGAAAGTTGCGGACAGTTCTATGGAAAAAGGAAGCACTGCAATCATCGTGTGTGGATTGCAATAATTATTGCAACATCTGTTCAGAATGCATCCATGCAGGATGCAGAAAGAGAATTTATCAGGTGTTCTGAGCACCACTGAATGGCATGGCAAGTTGGGCATGAATTAGTAGAATTTCTTCAGAAGTCACGGGAAAGAGACAAAGATTAAAATCTGATGTAACTGTTTAATGCACAGAGTGCCACATGAAGCTGGGATTTTGTACAGTGTTTTAAGGTGCCTTTCAATTTTAGCAAATTATTTTCTACATGCACCACAAAGTCAAGATTGCCACACATAGGCAGTTATCTACAAGTTACAGCTGAGAAAATGGACTGCAAAATGAAAGAAATGCAAGTTTATCGTGGTTCTCCTACTAGTCTGCTCCTTTTGTAAACAAGCAGTCAGAATTATTTACACAAGTATAGAATTTCTTTTGGAGGAATTTTTAAGTCCTTCTGCCATCGTATTCTAAAAAGGAAAGATTTCTAGAATCCTGTACTCTTGAAAATCCAGCTCTAAAAGTTATCAAGTAATCCTAACTCTGAAATAATCTATTTCAAATGAGGATCCTGGGGGAAAAAATATAAATACAAAAAAGAAACAAAAACCTGTTTTGTCAGCATTATGAAGTCTTTGGAGAGTAAACTTCATAGATTCTTCCTCTGGGGAGTCCTTTTCCAGTTTTTGGTATGTACACCTATTATATATCACCAAATTCATGGCAAAATCTTACTGATGATTAGCAGCATTTTTTACAAAATAGGAGAATTGATCTCAATAGTTTAGTAGATTAATGAAATTTGGTTTATACAATATATATCAATATTGTTCAGTAAAGTTTACAAATTCAAAAAATAGGGTGCCTCATAAAATTACTTTCAGTATTTATGTGAAATAGTTCTTTTTATGAAATAATAAACAAAAAATAGCTGGTGTTATTTCATGTTATATCATGAAAACAATCACTGATCCATGGAAAAGTAATGTTTGAAGTTAGACATTTAAAAAATCCTTCTTCTGAACACCACATTAATTCTGGTTCAGTAAGTTTATTTTTCAGCAGCAACTTTTATATGCTTCCCTCACTTCATTTCAGCACACCCTTTAGATGACCCAGAACTACATCTTTCTAACTGGAATATACCCCAGTGGATAATTTTTGAGAACACAGTTCTTGCTCAGCTAACAGTAACTGCCAAAAGTGCCCTAACAAATTAGGAAAATCAGAAAAATGCAATTACTTTTATCTCCAGCTACTGATTAATTGTACTACAGCCCCAACTAGAATTTGGATTAATGAACAGTAACATTCTGCTACCATAGAAAGGAAACTAAATAGAGAAAATGAAAGCTCTAAACAAGTAAGAAAATGCAGTTGTGACTTGAGTCTTATGCTGTCCTTTCCTTTGAAAGAAAACTGGATCATGTTTTCTTTTCCTCACAAAATAGAGGGGAAAACAGACCTATATTTTGTTTTTTGGATGAATTTGATCTTGTGAAGTAATCATGGCAAACTAGGGCTAGGAACAGGAGGTAGAATGTACTGCTGTTTCTCTTGGCATACAATTTTCAGAGATGAGGTTGGTGTTCTCTCTTCATATGTCAAGATGTAAAAAGTATAGAAAGATAAATATATATATCCATAGAAATTGCAGATGTGATGGGGTGAAGGGAGGGTTTGCTTGTGCCTGTACCGTGGGGCACAACCCAGTTTCCGTGATAAACCTGCCTGAGCCACTAAGCAGGTGAGGTTTGTGATTCAGTCAATAGTAATCAAACCACACAGCTGGAAATGGACTTTAAATACATGTAGTGTAGTCTCCAGTGGGGAGCCTTGCATGGCATATTTGCTGAAGCTAAAACAACCCATTGTACCTTTGCAGTCCCAGGAGAGAGGTAGCACAGATAACTGTGTTTGGGGAAGGACTGTGAGTTGTTCCTGAATACAGAGGCAATTCAGACCTGCCCGTCTCTGTTCCTGTGTTTAGTCATACACCCTGCCAGCTCATCTTGTATGCCTTGTCCCAAGCCTATGTTTTGATCACAGCACGATGAATAATCATGTTACACTTTGTAGCTGCAGTTTACTTTGGATTTGAATACAAGGGTGATGTAAATGAAGATTCTCTCTGTGCTTTTAACCACTATTTTTTCCCCAAAGAACACCATTTAAGACAAACAGCTTTTCATTATACATAACATTAACAAATACTTTACAACCAAAACCTGAAGTTATCCCTGTACCTTTACCTCACAAAGGCTACAGAATTTGTCCTTATAATACCTACAAGGTGAGCCATTATTCAACATCTTTGTTTCACAGATAAAAAGCTTAAGCACAAAGCCCTGCCAAGGTAACATGAACACTTGCATTTATCTTGGTGGTATTAAAACAAGTCCTGGATTCAAAAGCAGTGCTCAGGCACACAGATAATAAATGAAATAGAAAACAAACAAGGAAACAAAAACCCAAACAAAAAAGCCCCCAAACTTACCTACATCTCCTGAATCCCAAGGCAAAAAGAAAGATGCACCAAGCTATACCCTTTCAGTTTCCATTGTACTCTGTATCACATTATCCTGACATCTACTAACAATATATTTTATTTACATTGCACATCAAATGCTAAATATCCTTTCTACACGTTCTAAGCATGCAAAGTGCATAAAAATGCTTGCTTTCTTGAAAGGGTAAATTCAGAAGCACAAAATATTTTGTAAGCCCTAAGAGAGTCCCAGGTGTGTTACAGTAAGCAGGCAGCATTCCTGCACAGACAGGTTACTTTGCTATTACACACAGTACAACTCCAAACAGAATGTGATGTGTTAAACCCAATTCAAAACACATTTACACCACAATACAAACATAACCATTTTATACAGAAACAAACAGCACTGTGCCCAGTGGACAAAGCTAAAAAAAAGCTTTCCCTGAGATATTCCTTTTTTTCTACAGGAAATCGCTCTCTTTGTCCTTATCAAATATTTTTTCCTGTGTTAATGATCTAGAAAACATGGATAATACTGAATACTGAAAAATACATTTTTATTTGTAATGCATTACATGTGACAATCTATTTCCAGGTCCTTATTAACAGCAAGCAAAAAAGTGGCTACAATCCATAATCCAAGTAACACCTCTGAGCAGTGGAACACAGGAAGGCTCTGTCAAGTGTAGTTACATTTTCCTGTCAGCCTCTTGGCTGTAGAGACATACATTGATTTAGTGTGTACAGAGACAGAAGGTGTTGCCACTAACACAAGGACTGAAAGGGTGGGAGGAACATGGTGCAGGAATACTCAAGCCTACACACAAAACCAGGATATCCTGCTCCACCCAAGGGTGGATCCAGTGCCAACTGGAGATTTACAAACCTGAATTTCTGATAGCATGGGAGTCTCAAGCAGCAAGCAGAATGGCAGAAGAGACATGCTCTGCAGCCTTTCACTACAGTAAAAGACACCAGGAACTGACAATTTCAGGCTGTTCATATTATTCATATTTACTTCCAGGTCAGGCTGGAGGGAGCTCTCAGCAACCTATTCTAGCTGAAGATGTTCCTGTTCCTTGTAGGGACATTGGACTAGAGATGGCTTTTAAAGGTCCCTTCCAACCCAAAATGTTTTAGGGTTCTGTGTTGATACTGCATGCAGTGATGTGTGTTTTTTTAAATATTTATTCTTCTTACTAGCATATCTGACAGGAGGCAATTCAGATCACCTTGGATTTCCTTAGATATTGCTACTAAAGAAATGAGTGTCATTTTTACCCTCCATAGTCTGAGTGACATGCCAGTTAAACTTACCCTAGTTTTACATATGTATACTTAGTCATAAGAAACTCTGAATCAGAGCCTTTCCCTCCCTTATTTTTTGCCCCTCGATATTGATCCCCATTTTCTGGGACAGCCAGTCTATTCACAATGGAGTTGAAAATACTGGAAAAGTATACTGGAAAATACCCAGGCCTGACAAAGATCAGGAACAGACTTAGCCACACAGGTAGTTAAAATTCAGTCACAGCTCTTCTTTTTTTTCTTTTCCAACCTGCTTTCATGCCACCAGCAATGTTGAAAGAGCTGAGTTAGTTGATGAAAGAGACAAATGCTGTGTGTCTCTCTTATATTCCATAAGCAGGTAGATGGAGAGCATGACAGTGACGTAATGTGAACCCACTGCAGTGTTTGCTGTTCAGAAAACATTAGGTTGTTTTTCACTTCTGCCTTGATAACTTCACTACAAGGACTTAAAGAGCCAGTAGACATGGCTCACTGCACAATTTTGGCAGCTTGCATTGTAGTTCCTTACCTTACACAGCTATGAAGACTGAGAGAGTCACTCAAAGAATTAATTGCCAGTAAAAAGTTCTTCTCCTCACACAAGACAGAAAAGGGAAGAATAGAAATTACAGTTATTTCACAGTAAAAATAATATTTTCTATTAGGTAGCTGAATATAGGTTATTATTGACACCAGCTATATTGGTTAAAAATGTGTTCATTATTGTGTTTATGTCCTGGACCTGTCATTTACTTGTCTGCCTAGAGACAGTCTTTATCACTAGCTAACAGACCAGCCTTACAAATTTACCTGCCTGTGTCAGGGAGGGAGGATTGCAGATAACAGTTCTGCTCCACGTCTTCACCTGAGCCAGGAGGAAGTGAGAATAATAGAAAATACTTGAGAATTCAGGTACTTATCCTCTCCCTGCAGAGTGACCAGAGAGAGCCCGGCAGCAGCGATAGTGATGCTGATGGGAGAGAGCATCACGGCTTTGAAGTGGTGTGGTCCACACTGCTACCCTGGCAGCTGTCAAAGCAGATTTGCTTCTTTTGTTCAGAGAATCTCTCTCTCCCTCTTGCCTCTCTATGGGAGGCATTCAAAGAGAAGGCAATTCTGTCAGGAAATTTTCCTCCCACTGCTGAAAACTACATACTGTATCAGCAAGAAAGTACAGCTAGCATTTGCTAGTGACTAACCTCGAATTCCTTCTAGTAAATCTACACTGATAAACAGCAATGAGAAGAAGATTCCGTGCCTGCAGTTAGGTAATGCAGTGGGTTACCAAATAATGACTATGAAAATTAAAATAAAACAACATAAAGATGTTTCAGAATTTCATCCAATAATGATTTGACTTTTTCAGTGGGGAAAAAAAAAAGCTTTCTGTTCCAGGTGAGCAGGTATTAGCTCTTAAAATTTACTTTGAGCTGACATCAGTATGAAAAACAGAAACATTCATGATCACACACACACACTCAGACATGCAGAGAAATAAGGAAACATCTGAACATAACTGCATGAGCAGACTCAGATTACAGAAAATTCTAGAGCTTTCTGATATCATTCTGATGATGCAAGGATGGTTTGGTTCATGGTATCAACATCAACACTTGTGGTCTAATTCGATTCTACTTTAAAGGTAGTTAAACTTAAAATAAATTTTTCTAAGACTGTGCCTAGTACCACTGATGCCTTCTTTTTCTTTCCCATTCCCTTCTCCTTCAACAGAAAAATACTTAGGTTTTATTAGTTATAATATATATAAGTTTTAGTCTTTATGAATTATATATATTATTTATATATTTTGTCTTTATAAAAATTTATTTTTAGGGAAAGACTGCAAAAAGGAAAGAGACTTAGAGGTTTTTACTGGTTTATAATATACCCCGCAGTAGGCTTGGAATTTGACAGGTACATGTCTAAGGGAAAGTGGCAATTTTAAATACAGACTTAAAATGTTTCAGCATCAGTATAAACGAAGAAAAGTTGTTACTAACATTTAACTGTCGCTTCTCCCTTATACTGATTTCAGTTTTATCTATGTTTTGATACAACTTTTTAAAATTCCAAGAGTGATCTGACATCTGTTGAAATCAATTCTTAGCTACAAAACCGAATCCAATCACCATGCAATGTTATTTCAGATCTTTCATAAGACAGGAACACTACCAAAAAAGATGCAATAATAAAAAAACCTAACTGCTTCCTCAAAGAACACTTCTGCATTTTGGCCTCCCACAAATACCTCCCCATTAAGTTGCTTTTGAAGTACAGCTTGAAGGTCAAGGACTTATAAGGAGCGTAGAGAAACCACGAGTTTGGGCACCAGAAGCAGTTAGTCTGTGGCAGATTAGGTCTCCAGACAACCTTATTTGCCATGCAATGCTTGTGCTCTGAAATTTACAGTAAACTAACTCACACAAGCCATGGTTAGTTTGTGACTGAGAATACTTGTGGTACTCAAACTATCCTTTTTACAGATAAATCAACATATCATCAATGCTGCAGGTTTCCAGATCTTGAACAATTTCAGAACAGGAGCCACCCTGATTCAGGAACACATCCTTACTTCAAAAGGAAATTCTCCAATAAAATCCATGAAAGCTCAGTGCATAAATCAATGCTTTCTCAAAGATCTCAACTTAAAAATCATTATACACTTATTTTCCTCAGTTATCACCACAGATTATCCAGCCAGTTACACATTAATTGCACAGCTGGCAGTACCACTGTGCATGAGGTTCCAGACCAAGTGAGATTTTTTAGGATCAAAAGTATTACTCTTATCTTCACTGGAAACTTCGTAATGAGACAGTCAAGGAGCCCTGAGCAAGGAGAAGACCAGTGAGAAAACCCACTAAATAAGTTGCTTCTCTGATGGATTTGAGACTATATGCATATGAAACACAGTAATGATTTCCTCTTGCTTTGGTGGAAACAAGTGAAACACGAGGAAGGGGGTCGAGAATGTTGCACCAGCACAGCCCAAAGGGAACACAAAGAGCTGTAACTGAAAAGCAAAACAGGAGTGCAGAGCAAAGCTTGTAAAGACCTGAAAAATATAACCCTCCTCCCTTTGCTTTTAAATTACCTTGACATTTTTCTTTCATGTGGCTTTTCCTTTCCTCTTGGAGCTGGATATTCAAAGCTTGCAAGCAAATAAGGAAGACAGCAGTTTTAAAGATTGACACAATTTGTTTGACAAAGAGCAAGTTGTCAAAATTATGCATAGAAGCCCTAAGGCAGAAAAGAAAGAGTTTTCAATCACAGTGGTAAATAAAATCCTTGACACAGTCTGACTAAAGGGTCCGGCTAGCAAATTCAAGATCTAAGTTCTTCATTGTGACAGAAAAATCAAGGAAGACATACATAATTATTTTTTATCAAAACCAAAGTGACAAAAGCTTTAAACCTGCTGGGGTTTAACTCTGTGTAAAATAGTTTATTCAGCACAACCTCTCCAATGTATTACCATGCTTTATAGCAAATCAAAATGTTTCATTCGCATGCAATAAAAACCAAAACCAGGTTAGGTCAGAAAGGAATCTGTAAATAATTTTCATGCTAAGAAAATGTGACTTGCATTACCACAATACAAACTAAAGTATATTGCAGATTCCTGCAACAAAAATTTGAAATAAAGGCAGAAAAATTGTAGCTGCTGTGGTCACAGGAGCTGGTACAGTCCCAAATTTGAAGCAAATGATCACAACATGCCTTGTTGCTGGCCCTGTAGGACACTCCTGTTCAGGCCCTGATATCCAGGTGTGACATGTGGAGGATGGATTAAACTTTTACCACATGCAAAGCCACAGACCCTGCATGCATATGCTTTTTTAATAGCACAAAGCTTTCTATGCTGAATTTCTAGTTCAGGTGGCATGGAGCTATCCCACAAGGTGGTACTTAGTCCATAAAATACTTATATAGGAATTCCATTGTATTATCTGTCAGTAACTCTGATGTGGGAGTCTTCTATGCTATTATAAGAAAATATCAGCTAAAAGAATTAGTTGCCAACTTCCTTTGCATGCCAGCTCATGGTGTTTTTCAGATTCAAGGAGAAGCCTGAAGTATCCCTGCTTGGTATGCACATGAGCACACACAAACAGATTAATTTGTTTATGACTTAGGATCCAGTTTAAAGTCTGCTTTTTTGGGGGGCTGGTTTATTTTTAACAGATGCTGACAGGTGAAGGAGCACAATCAGCAGAAGCTTTCTACATGCCTCCCTGCCCATTTTCCTCTCCTATATATCCAGGAAAATTTTAGATCAATGTCACTGTCACACAGGACCTGTAAGGAACAGTCAAAGCAAGTGATTTCACATCATATAAGTGCTAACAAACAAGGAAACACAGCCTGATACCCACCATAGATACCTTTAAGCTCTCAAAATCCTGCTTCACAAAATGAAAGGTGACCTTTTATTTCTGCTGACAACTGAGATCTTACATTTCCAAATCAGCCACTTCATGCAACCCTCACTTCAATGCATGAGTGGGGAATGCACCTTTCTGAAGGCAAAACCTCTAAATTTCTATGAAAGTAAAGTAAAAACATAAATGAAATACTGCATAACTATAGAAAAAAGATCTGAAGCTAAAAGCTTTGTTGTATATTTACTTCAGATGCAAGATGAAGAATTGTGAAAGTTCCATTTTTTCACCTGTAAAGGGATTCCCACCACTAAATATTTTCAATTGCTTTCCATTTCTTGACTGCAGTAGAAACCATTAAAGAGTATCCAAAAAATAAAAAAATAAAACAGTAACTAAGAATTTCAAACAGTGCTCATAATAGGGAACAAGTACAAGTATAATTTTCAGGTGGATTATGCATAAATCACTGGTTTTGATTTGGGGTTTTATTTTTTAAGCAATGAAGTAATTAAATATTCCTGTTAAATGTAAATTGCTTTTGGATGATAAATATGATTATATGTTGATGACCCTAAGAGAATAAAAGATGAAAAAGTCTCAGAAAAATACAATCCTATCTCAAGGATTGTCTTTGGAGTGAAATGGGGATGTTTTCAATAGACTCCATTTTTTTTTCTTTCAATGGTAATTGTCAGTACTAAATAAAATACAGAAGTGTTTTTGCTGATTACCTCCTGCACAAAACAGAGAACACTAGAAAGATAACGTAAAAGAAATTAATTGTCAGAACTAATACATTCAGAAGATGTCTGGTCCCTTGTTCACACTACATTTACAACAGCAGGAAAAATAAAACTACTTTCTGTTCATTCACTTCAGGGCTCCTTTTTTAATGACAGCTCTAGTAATCAGGAATAAGGCAGATTTTGTGCAGGTTGGTTGCATGCATCAACACTAAGATAATTTTCCTATGACAGGGGATGATAAGGAGGAGTGAGGGCTTCACATTACAGAAGGCTCACATTACAGAAGTCTTGGACAATACTGAATGGTGGCTGCCAGTAAGTGACATCCTGAGACAGTTTCACAAGAAGTCATACACAGAGAAGTGGGCTGAGAAAATTACAAGTTGGATTCCTTTTTCAATTGCTTGACAGATTGAATGCAGATTCAGTTAATAACAGAGTCTGACATAACAAGTACCAGAATATATATCTCTGGGAAAATAGTGTTAGAGCTAGATTTATAAGATTAAAAATACATAATGTCCTTATATTTATACTTTTGACTGTGTTTAAATAATAGCACTAGAAACTTAATTTTGAAACATGAAATGAAATCTTCATGTACTTAGCAAATGCATACAGATGTCCTGTATAAATTCATTCAGCTCTCACAGTTTTTAGAGCTACTGGTCCAGTGCAAAGGGGTTGCCATGGCTACTGCTCCAGAGAAGGTCCATTGAATCGCCCATTACAGTAAACTATTGCTTTTCAGATGCTACAAGCCTACATGTTGGAAAACACTATTTCCTCTTTCCTCCTCCCCACACAGCAAGCTTTCTCCACAAACTGAATGTTAGTGCACACGTGTGTGAAGAATCATGCCTGCTCTTTCATCAGTTCTTAAGCTGTGACCACTTCACATTTACTGTTAGCGTAAAGAGGAGGCGGGATCATGGAATCACAGCACCACAGAATCACAGAGGTTTGGAGGGACCACACTGGGTCAGTCTGGTCCAGCCTCCCTGCCTAAGCAGGGTCATCCCAGAGCACAGGGCACAAGATTGGGTCCAGACAGTTCTTGGGTATCTCCAGTGGGGGAGACTCCACCACCTCTCTGGACAATCTGTTCCAGTGCTCAGTCACCCACATAATGAAGAAGCTCTTCCTCAAGTTCAGGTGAAACTCCCTGTGCATCAGTTTCTGCCCACTGCCTCTTGTCCTATTGCTCAGCACCACTGAGCAGAGGCTGGAAAGATCCTCTAAGACCCTCCCTTCAAATACTGACAGACATTGGTGAGGTCCCCCCTCAGCTGTCTCTTTCTGAGGCTGAGCAGGCCCAGCTCCCTCAGCCTTTCCTCATAAGAGAGGTGCTCCAATCCCCTAATCATCTTCATCAGTAAAGACATCTTACTTGATCCCAAACATTTTGCTTAGAAACATCCCAGAAATGTTTTTCATAAAAGTCTACAAACCTGTTAAATCCACTGACCAGTCATATTCAAATTTCATCAAGTCCAGAGGTCCCACCAACTCTTTTCCCACAAATGTCATGAAGTTCAGTTGCTGAATGGAGTACTCTCAGTACTTCAGCTACAAAAGACTGAAATTTGGGCACTTGCCATCAGGGCACAGCCTTCTGGGGACTCACTGCACATGCCCTGAGAGTGCAGCCCCTGGCTGGGCTGATTGCCACTAGCCAGAGAACAGGTTTCTTCAGCCCAGCTCTCCCCAGTACCAGCACTGGAAACATGGAGGGAAGGGACTCTCAGCATCTCAGGTGTGGACTGAAGGGAAAAAGAAGAGTGCTGGAAACATCTGAGTCAAGGTGCACTGAAAGGCAGCCGGGTTGCACAGGGGCAGCTCAGGCACTGGCTATTTTTCAGTGAGGAGTTACAGGAGAACTACATAATTGTTTTCTTAAGTTCAGCTGAGTTGATTTACAATTTGTTCCACATCAAAATAAGAGTGTCCTTCCAAAACTCCTCCATTAGGAAAAAATCCAACTAGACAATATGATAACCACACTTATCTGAAAAATGGGAAATTTATTCTTAAGGTGTTTATTCAGAATACTTTAACTCTGGTAATCCCTGTGTAGGCATCCTAGAAGTTATTTGTTCCCTTTGAGGTCCTTGTTCTGCTTTTAACTAAAAAGTAAATCCTGAGAAATCCTCCAATTAAACACCCACTGATATTTTCTGTTTGTATTTTGTAACAGGAAAAAAATGCAAAGATGTCTTTCTGACAGGTTCCAGCAATATCTTTTCCAAAAAGTTTTGGAATTTTGCAGTTAAATTGAGACTTCAGTCTTGTTTCTTTCTATCACATAGAGTCATCAAGAAGTGATGTAGCTTTCCAGTAAATCAAACCCTACAACTTATAAGGACTTAAAAGGGATCACAAATAAACATGAAATGAAAAGATTTAATTAAC
>VZRX01012159.1:116658-175926 GCA_013398075.1 Notiomystis cincta
ACTCCCTTTTGCATACTAGAAGATGACTGGAAGAGCACTGGGATGGGCTACAAGGTATAATATGCACAGGAAAGAAATAATTTTTTTCCTCACCAGAGTGACATGAATAAAAATATCACAAAATTAACCCCATTGTATTACAAAGCTTCAGATGGCAGTAGCTGAGCAGCCTAATTATGAGGCACTGCTTTCAGATTGTCAGTGTTCTTCAGGGAATTAAAGAGAATGTCTTCTTCTGATATTAACCACTAATTTAAAAAATAATCAATCTGCATATTAATCCATGACCAAATAAATGCTAGAGCCATTTGCTGGAAGAATAGTGCATTTTGTTAAGACATTATTGGGCTGTTGAGGTCTGATGTGTATACATTGTTAGCACAAAAATGGTTTTCCCCAAACAAATCAATTCACTATCAAAACTGATATGTAAGTTACAATTACTTTTTTGATAATAGCAGACAATCCCAGGAATCCTCATCCAGCATAGCCCTTGTCCCATAGTAAAATACATTATTCCCCTCTTTTCATAATAAGCAAAGACCTCTCTGCAGCCAGTGCCTCCTTAACTCTGAACTGGAAGAAAAGCACCATTCAGAGGAGTCCAGTTTGCTCTTGCACATGGAAATGTCTGTGGTGTGTGCAGAACCTCACTGGGGGTCATTGCCTTTCAAGGGAAGTAGCTCATAGAGATTTGTATTATGATACTTTTTCCGTAGCCTAAATAGCAGTTTAAATAATAAACTTTATTCTAGCCAAATAATAAACTTTATTCTAGCCAATTATCAATTAAAAAAAGAAACAAAACAAAGTGCTTGACATTGTGTTAAATTCTTGGTAACAAAACCCCTGAAACTGTGTCTACTAGAGTACACACTATTGTTAAGACAAGTTCAGGTTTGTCTTCATTATTTTGTTTGGGTTTTTTTTTGTTTTAACCTTCCTAGAGCTCATTAAATGTTACTGGTATTGAAAACAAGGTTGAACCAGTGAAAAAATAAAATATAAAGTTTAAAAACTAGCAAAATTTTTAAATTATTGAAATAGTGTTTGCTGCAAATACTGTCTGCCTTGTGTCAACATCAAATTATTTTTGTAAATATGCTTTCAGAGAACATAAACAACATAGTGAATAAACCACCCACAAACCAGGTCAATGATGTTTTAAAGGCCCATTCTTTTAATAATTTCTTTCAACTCAATACTACTTCAGTATGTAGGTAAAATATAACAGAAGAAATAATTGGTTTTATCTTCATAAAGATGTAATATAAACATATTTAATGGTAGATCTCGATGTAAACAGAACTTTCTAAGAGGAATGCTCTAATAGGCATTTGTCATGAGCTGTTTACAAGTCATTATAGGACAAATGAACCTAACACATCCATATTATAACCCTTTGTACTTAAGAGCAGCAATAAAGTGTATTTCTTTGTAAACCCAGTTTCCTTGGGGTTTAATTTTTTTTTTTTAGATTAGTGTTTTGATGACATTTAATTGGTTTTTTTGATTAAAAAGAAACCACTGTTTCTCATCCAATGTTCTCATTCCAAACAACTGTTGTTTGTAGGGAGATACACCAGGAAAAACAAACTTCAATGTTGACACAAATATAAGAGGGCGCTTAACTCAGAATCGTGGCTTGGAAGCACGAATGTTCAGTCCTTCTGAGGAATTATGGTCCAAGTTTTTGCATACATTCTAGACAAAACTAAAGTGAACTTTCTTTTAACTAATAAAAGATGTACAGGACCAACAGACCAGCACAGTAAATGTATTAGAAAATGTTGTATGTACTAATTGTAGTATTTAAAAAATAATTTAAATCTATGTGTACATTCTCAATCCATGTATTTGGTGGCCTGTGTTCCTATTTTACATGCTAAGTGAGTCATGGCTTTAAGAAGATTTAAAATCTCACTTTGAAAGGGAAGAGTATAATAGGACATGGACACAATGAAAAGAGTTATAAGTGTGAAAAAAATACTGTGTTCTTATTACTAAACTGCTGTTGCAAATAGACGCCGCCATTAGGTGGAGACGATTTTCAGCTTTATCTTGGAGACTCTCCTAAGACAAAAACTAGGATTAAATACTACAAAGAAGTTTCTCTCCATGTCAGGAAATCCTCTGAACAGATAATCATACACTTTCTTAGTTAAGAATCTGATTGCAAATCCATTTAAGATGAACTGTGCAGAAACTACTTTGAAATAAAAATCTCTACACAGGAGTTGTATTAATTTAAAACTTTTCATAGTAAATCAGCTTGGCCTTCTTATACAGGCAAAGACTGAGTCTTTCACAGACACATTGGCAAATCCCAAATATGGAGATAAAATCACTTCTTACATTATTGCCTAGTCACAACAAACCTAATTTTAATGATTTGTAGGTATAAACATTGGAACATTGAATATATCATAGAATCCTCACCTAATTACTTCTCTAGCATTAAGAAACAGGAAGCAGCTATGCATACACAGTAAAGAGGGAGGTGTTTTACTAGGAACATGCAGTTGTACTTTACCAGATTAAAATTCTGTGCTGTCTTCTGTTATTATGCACAATTCCAAGATATTGTTCTAATTATGCTTCATTTTCTCTGTTAGAGGACATAATACTTCATCTACCACACAGAAGCTGTAAACCTCCCTGCAGGCAGTTTCTGCCCTTCCTGAGTATCCTCCTTCTCCTGCCACATTAAAGCCATTACATCTGTGACACATGGCAAAGTTTTCCAGCTGTAGTGGACCCAAGTAAAGATCCTGGCATTAGGCAGGTCTTTTGTATAATGGAAATCTGGTTTTGTTGAAGTCAGGGCATTTTTACAGTTGAATCCAGTTAGGGAACAACTTAGACTTACTAGCCCCTTCCTGCTCATGGCACAAGTTAGGGAAGAGGACCTGTAATTTTGGAAGTGACTCATTCAGCTTGATGGCCACATCCTCAGGGCTGAAGTAAATTAATATTTTATTTAAAATTCTCAAAAGAGTGACTTCCCCATAAGGGAAGCAATCTTTTCCAAGAGACACCATAGAGGTGAAGCAATTATTTTCTTGTTCTGAGATTTAGTGGTTACTGCTCCTTAGTTGTACTCATAAAGTGTACTATTTCTGCACTGACAGAGAAGTCTAGTTCCTTCTCACCATTGTTCACCTTATTAAGGTTTAGTAGGTTATTAACAGTAAGAAGCAGAAAAGAAAGGGTACCATTAGTTTAGAAAGTTAATTTTAGGAAGCAATGGAAAGTACCTCGCCAAAAGTGTGGATCTAAGCCATGAGCTTTAATGAGGTAATAAAAAGAACACTAAGAAAGAAAAAGGAAAAAGTTGTGTGAACAACTATTTTACATGAAATTATGTAAAGAATTAATCACACCAGATTATCATTGCAGCAGTATGGGATTTATAGGACTAAAAATAATAGCCTTGGTTTAATTTAAGAATTAAAGGTAATACCTTTTGCACCAGAAATTTCTTATTCAGCCATCTCCACTCATTTCCATAACAGAGTACTCTTGGCTGTTTTCTCTTTCACTGGAAGTGGCTCAGAAGCCTGGCCCCCAGGTACTAAAGTACCCATGTCATAAGAATTGATATTTGACCACCAAGTCTTACATCCATCAGTATTTTCTGAACAATTGGCAAACAAGGAAAACAAACAGGAAGATCCTGTTTGGAAACCCCTTACTTTGAAGGACTGACAAAAGCTACCTCACTACAGCCCTTGCAACCAAAGGACATTTTCCATGACTGGCTGAACCGAGCAGCACACAGTATTCCTAGGGGATCCCTTTGATCCCAGGAGTATCATTTACCTGTGTTACGGGTCATTTAATTATTTGTCTTCTCAGCCAATATCCTTTGATGTAACAAATTCAGGATGCCACTGCTCTAGTATATGGCAAAGTAATTAATTCCAGCAATAATGTCTTCAAAGATGACATTGTAATTGAACACAGAAGAAAAAGCCACAAAAGAAGACAGAAGATAGACATAAATAGTATATCTCTCTAATTCAGCTAAGAACCAAACTTTGTATGTTAGTCTGAGTGAGTTATTTGGAAGATTGAGCTATACACTGTAGTCTTTTATTCTGTTTTATACCTCACATGTAAATCTTGTATTTATTAAAATGGAATAGGCAGATGTAAATTCATGAGACTTAATGTTTACATGTTCTAAAAAAGGCCATACAAAAGTGCTAAAAATAGCATTCACCTATTTTTTCAATTAAAGAATTCAAGGTGTATTCTCATTCCTTTCCTAATAACACTCAAAGTACAGTGATATTGAAGCCATGCAGTGCACATATGGGCCGTTATCTCAAACTTTACAACTTGTGCAGTTTTTTGAGGTTCAAGACAGACCAATCACAAAATGAGTATTCTTTTTAAAAACCCATACATATCCTGGCTGGGATTTTCTTATCTCATTCTATAATGTACTTGGGCTCCTTGTTGTTTTCTAATTTTCTTTGAGGCTCACTCTTGAGCTGCCATGGGCTAAAAGGAAGTATGCCCACTTCTATCCTTAAATCCCAACAGCCAGGCTGACTGCAAAGAGAAAAAGTTCTAACTCAGAAGACCAGAGTTCCATCTGCATAAGCAAGTAGTGGAGCCCCACAGGAGAAGATTTGTAGAGCAAACCTGTTGGTACCAAGAATGCAACATCCTCACTACCTGTGTTTCAGGTGTGTTTACTCTCACTGCTTGATAATCAGCTTCTGAGGGTTGAATGCCCTTTAACAGTTGGACTGCATCTATTGTACTCTTCTTCAATTCACAATTAGGTCAAAAAGAATCCAGTTAGCAATTTCTGATACTGCTTCATAACACCAAGTATAGTAATTGGGAATATCTGGGATATCCACTTTAAGAGTGCACTCCTGATATAAACTGAGCAAGCACACCTGGACAGGGTATGATTTTATGAATGCACATAATAGTGTTGTGGCGCAAAAACTTGAAGCTTAATATTCTTACTTGCTTTGTTAGAATTTGGGCAGAGTACTCAGCCCTAAAATTTGACATTTTACTCTGCTTCACATATTCTGACTCTAAAGCATTGAATTCAAATTAGTCCTAGAAGCAGTCATGCTGGAATCTTAAAACTCTATTTGCATATTCCATTTGGGCTACTACTGTGGATTTAGACTTTAAGATGACTCTTTGATGTATATTTTCTCTTTTTTTTTAATCTACCCATAACTTACCTCATAAAAGTTTTCTACAAAGACATAATATATCAAATGCAAAGGTATGATCTCTTCAACTGAGTGAAACAGATGTAAAACATGACATTTTTTCTGGGTGGCGGAGTTTGTTGATAAGAAATTTTCTTTATTACTACCCATGTTTACTCATTTCAGTAATGGGATGGTGACTGTAGTAAAGGTCATATTGGTTCAATATAGCATAGAAAAAAGCATAGAAAATTTTGTACTGTACATCAAATAAATGCTCTTATGAATTTAATAATTTTATCTTTGATTTATTAGATGTTACATTTAAATATCTGTTAATGTGGAAACTGCATAAAATGTTAGCAATTTACACTTGGATGCAAGCCCAAAGTAATAACAGGAATTATAATAGATGAAAACATAGTTCTTCAGATGTTAGCTGTATGTCCCTGTGTCTTTTTTTTTTCTCAAGCAAAAGGTTGGGAGTAAAGTGGCTTCAGAAAAATATAATGCTTCAGAAGAGTTGCACAGACCTTAGTGAGAGAGAAGCAAAGAACTTCTTACAGAGATGGAAGATTTTAATCTTTTCTGCTTTCTCCAAATACCCTGGGGAAGCAGCAAAATAATGGCTAGGTAGCACACAGTTCTCACGTGGCCTCTGCCAGCCCTTCATATCAGCACCTGTCAAAGCTTCATCTGCAGGTTGATTTAACACGTAGTCACTCAGAATGGCTGCTTTCATATCAAGCCTCCTTATCTACCTGCTCTGGGTGTGATAGATGGAGGAGGTCGTGGCCTTGGGAGGAGTTATTTGCAGATCTTCCCTCTCTCTTTTTCATTGAGTTTTTTATTTGAAAGGGAATCTGAGTGGTGCTATTTACAGCCCTGCTGAGGAAGATTAGCAGACCTGAGGGACAATGATGCAGATATAAATTCTGTGATGTTGTGGCTCCAGGCCCACAGAGATGAAAGTACAGCGCTGACAGCACAGAAAGGGGAAGGTTGGGGTCTGCTTGCAAGGAGCATGAAGGTAACAAAAACATATTTACAAAGGAATTAAGGGTCATGATATGGATAGCTGCTTTTGGGCACCCTGTAATTCGTCTCCTCTTCCTCCCACCTCCTCTTCCTTTCCACTCTTATTCCTCCTCCCCTTCCAATCAACAAGGGTGCATCTTATTTACCATTTACTAAAATATTCACTAATCCCAGAGTTAATTTGAAAGACTGCAGTGGTTTTCAGCTTTGTTATGTATTTGATTAAAAATACTTACTTTGCCAAAATACAATTTTTTCAGCCTTTAATTACTACTCCAGTCTTGCAAATGTACTTTTTACCATTCTTAAGTAAAAAGCATGGATTTTCTTGCCATTCTTTGAATTATGGTATGCAAAATTTTTCATTTAGAGTCCTAGCTTTTCTGCTTAAACATGGTATTTGAAACAAAATTTTCTCTTCAGCAAATACTCATGGTTTTTTCCTATGCTACACATTTACCATGCTAGACCATCTAGCTCCTCTTAAAATTGCCCATTACCACCTGTTTAAGAACACCTCCATTGACATTGTAATGTGCTGAACCACTTATGCATGCACATGCAGAAATTCCTTTTCAGACCTGAAGTCTTCAGTCAGATACATTTGCAGTCCTAATGTCAAAGCCACCCATCTCAATCCCACTCACAGCCTCTGTGAGTACCTATGAATCTCTAACTTTCTGCAGGAAAATGCTTCCCTATTTTAACAGCATCTTGTTCTTTTTTTCCTACCCCTGCCTCAGAAAAGTATTCAGATCCCTTAGTTAACACTAGTTGAACAGCTTGAATGATAGTAAAGGGTAGCACTATCATTTCCTTTTAAGAACCAAACTGGTAGTGACAGAAAATTAATTTATGTATTTTTGTATAAAAAAAAGTCGTAAGTTTTAGAGTTGTTACAACTACTTGTATTTATTAAGATGTTTCAAACATCTTAATACAATTACATCTGATTAATTTATGGTTTAGAAGAAAATTTGTTGAAATTTAAATAGCTATCTTTCAGTCAGCATTTATTTGATTTAAACTCATTTTTGTGTTTGAACACTTTTTGGTTGTAAATTTGAAAGCAAAAAGTCAAAGATGACTTGAGCTCAAAACAAAAACTCCAAAAGTTGGCTCTTCCTTAACATTCTTTAAGCTCTCCTCCTACTTGACAGATAATACACTGCTTATCTTTGAATGATAACACTTGAACTTAAAAAATGAACACCAAATGAAGAACAAACATCTACACAGCCACAAGTCCAAAACTGACACAAAGCTGGAGATTTGGGTTTACTTCTCCTTTTAAGACCTGAAGCTGAATTACTGGAGATGACATAAAGCTGCTATCACTGGAGTTGCTGTGGCCTGGGCACATTTGAACTGGTTACAGAAAATGGTAAGAAAACAAGGGCATGACTAGAATGGGGTCTGGAAGGTCTCTGGATGAGAGCTGGGGACACAAAATGAAGAAAACAGAGGAAGGATAAGAATAAAAGAAAAATATAAAAATAATTATATGTAGAGAGATTAGAGAAGGAAGAAAAATACACAATAAAAAAAGCAGAAAAGAAGAAAGAAATAGATTTTGAACAGGTTTTACTCAATTGTATCCCTTTAATCAGTAGTTGCTCCTGATCCTGTACTAAGAAAGAGGCATTATATTGAAGTTCTTTTAATTGCTTAGTAAAAGAACTACCTTTCTTCAAATTGCATCATTTAAATGACTCTTGGTCATTTAAGACTTTTTTTTTCCAACTTGGCACTTATTCTGTATCCCTAGGTTCTTAAAGTTCTTTTTTTGTTAAAGTCTTCAGTGAAATATTTTGTACTACCATCCTTGGCTAAACAATTGCCCTTAAATACATGCAGTAGAAAAAAATTGTGCCACTTTGGTTTTCTTTTTCATAAGTGAATTTCAGCCAGGCATAACATTTTCTTGCCAGTGCTGCCAGAAGGCACAACTGGCAAATACAATAACTCCTTTTTTTGTCACATGAGCAAAACCAAACAAGTCCAAGAACACACACTCAGCGATGCTAAAAAACAGGGAGGAAGAAATTCTAGCAGAGAAAAAAAGTCACTATAAAAAGAAAGAAAAATTGAGAAAGAAAAAGATATTACATCCCTCCTGAAAAGCAATTCATGGACACACTCTGCATGCTCAGGAAAACCTGTTGTAGGCATCAACATCAACTGCTGCTCATTCATAGCACAGGAAGTTCAGTGCTTGAAGAAAGTACAATATCCCCTCATTCTTTAGTAGTCATCGAATTCTCTAAATTTCTTTTTTATAATTTATTTATTTCCCCCTGCTTTTGGCAAAAAATTGCCTATGTGTTTAGTTATCTCCTTTCACCAATTTCTTTATCTTTTGCACTCAAAACATCACTTCCTGCACTTCTCTTCATCTTCCCAAATATCTTTTACTGCTCCAGTACGTGGGACAAGACATAAAAAGCACAGGGGGAATATGAATGGCAATCCTCAATAGTTTTCTTACATTCTGTGCCTTTATCAACGCCCCAGTTGTATGGAAAGAAGCTGTCCCTGCCTCCTGCTGTGAGCAATTGGTATTCATTTGCTTTTAAAGTATTTGGTTTTGTTCAGGGGATATCTAAAAAGCAGTACTATTTCAGCAAGGTGGGTGGATATCTAAAAAGCAGTACTATTTCAGCAAGATAGCTCCCCTGTTTTGGTGACAAGTGGTCCCACTAAAGCACTGCTATGTATTTGCTGAGCTGCATTGGCTGTAGGTTACAAATACACTGAACAGTCCCCTCTCCTCTCAGAAAGGGCTAAAGGCTCATGCAATCTGTGGTACAACTTTTCCAGTTTAGGCTCCTCTGTCACTGCTGCTCTTCACAGAACCCTCTTTCCTCCCTTGAAAGCATTACTGACCAGGAGAGTGACCACCTAAAAGGTGCACAGACCTTCCCCAAGAACCTGTCACACACTTGGTTCTGATGAGTTCATACAGTGCCTCCTTAACTTTGCCACTGAAGGGAGCTCAGACTGGCCAAAGCCTCACTAAGAAAGCCAGGTCAGTAAATGCAGACCCAGACTGAAAGTCCTCATACAGGACAGGTGTTAAGCATGGGCTTAAACTGATCTCTGTTCAGCAACCAGCCCTCGAATATGTGCCATAAATGCCTTACTGAGCAAGGACAGCTCACTGAGAGGAGGCTGAGAGCAACCATAGCTCCACTCAAGCTGGACACTTCCCTATGACAATGACAATATTGCACCTCTATAACTGAAACTGTGGGGATTTCCAGAAGTCTTTCATTTTCTGTGGCTAACTTTCTCGGCTGAAATTGTTTTCCTACCTTTAGATGTTTTTTAAAGTGTCATTGGCTTTCATCTGCTGTTGTCCTTTTGTCTGAACTGGTTGTCTATGTTGAACATTTAAAAAAAACCATAAAAACCACCAACAAACACAATCGACCTAAAAAGGTTCAGTAGATTGCAAAATAGAGAACATGCAATTATATTTTAAAAAATTTAATGCAGTGGCAGTTACCAAAAAGTGATATTATATAGACTGCCTGCAGTGACAAAATAAAGTTCAGTGCCTGAGTGGTTCAACACCTGCTGAGGTACTTTAGAAAGTGGATGTATTTTACTCCTAGACAAGTTTTATTTCTCTTTGCTAGGAACAGGGTATTTTAAACTTCTTCCAATTCCATTCCATTCAGTTCAGAGTCATTGATTTGTGAACCTAATGAGATTTTAAGGGTTGCTTTAAAGAAATCGAATTTTTCAATATGTTGAACTGCAACTTGTAGTTGTAACAGACCAAGAATTTCAAGATAAAGACATTGTCTCTATGCATATTCACAAAGTATATACATGCATTGCTTATGGGAATTATTAAAAATATTTTAAAGAGGAATCTAAGGAAAAATCACAGTGCTCCAAAAACAGCAAAAAAAAAATTAGGTTGTAATGTTTTGCTTCAATGCCTTCAGTTACCTCAATGACAAGACTGTAATAACTCATGATGAAGCAGTAACTAAAAAATGGGATAAACTAGAATTCTGCCCTTGATTCTCTGGCTTATTCTGGTGTGCTGGTGTACACAGATTTGAAATTGTAGACTTCCACACATCAGGGTGACTTTATTTTCTCACTAGTAATACCCTTTCACAGCTCAGTTTGGTTGGTTGGTTGGTTTTTTCATTGCTGGGCTCTCTAAGTGATTGTTTGGGGTAAGCCACCCCTCACAACACTTTCTGTGGCCCACTGAGCACTGGTGGTTCTGCTCATCTTGCCTCCATTGACACAGTCAGTGCTTAACAGTTGTCTCCAGCCTGATGGGGTGCTGTGACAAAATGGCCTTACAGCTAAGTCCTGCCAAAGCCCTTCTCCTCAAAGGATCCTAACACAGCTTAACAACTGGTTTTGGCCTTTGTTCTGCAGTATTTCCAACATCTTTTCATTTGTTTGCCTACCACAAGCTGAAAAAGCCCCGTTTTCTGTGATAGAGACCACAGCTGCTGGACTGTAACTCCAGTTATGTCCAATTATTCCTGAACAAATGATCACAGATCATTCTGAAATAACAGCTCTACTTCTGCTCTGCCCTTCAGGCTATGCATTTTAACATTTTTCATCTCCTTAAAATATCCAGTCATTATACTCATGTATAATGTTTTCCAGACTGACATTACAATTTTTTTTTTCCTATGCGTCACTATTTCTTTGACTTCTTGAGCATATATGAAATATATTTGCAATCACTTGGTGGGAGAAATTTAGTTTTTATATCCATTTGCAAGATAACAAGCTCCTACCCCATTTTTGTGTTTAGCAACAGACTCATCTCTATATTAATCTGTGTTCTCCAACATATATCAGTTTTGTGGAGAAGAAATAAAAGCATCCAGAACATTTCAGACCTATCTCCAGTCAGATAAAATATAGAAAAGACAGAATGCAGAACTATTGTATTCTAGTCTGGGTAACTGAAAGTCTAGAAAACTGTAAACACAATTCGTTCTCACAATGAAAATCCAAAATTTAAGATATCCAACCAGTCACAAATAGAAAAGTTCATGACATAGCCACAAATTCCCACCCTACCTGAAAAATAATTTTGGAGAAATCATTTCATATTGGCAGGGTGATTTATATAGTGGATTTCCCCCTACTTGGAAACCACCTTCCAGGAGCTGTTTCAAGTACTTTCAAGTACTTGGAAACCACCTTCCAGGAGCTGTTTAGAAAGCTGTTCAGCAGATACCGCTAAAATTTACCAATGCCTACATTTTACTGTTATCTTACTGCTATCTGGAGCAGTTTAGAAAGAGCAAGCAAAAGAGGAAAACGAAGGAGGCAGCGAAGAGTACCTTGCGAAAAATCTGTAACAGGAGAGACATGAATTAGAGATAGTGAGG
The DNA here is from genome assembly GCA_013398075.1 of Notiomystis cincta. Taxonomy (NCBI): domain Eukaryota; kingdom Metazoa; phylum Chordata; class Aves; order Passeriformes; family Notiomystidae; genus Notiomystis; species Notiomystis cincta. Next base: position 128,270 of record VZRX01012159.1, read on the forward strand.
ACAGATTAGGAAGAGACCTTATCTATTCAAGAGAGAATGCACTCGTCTGGAAGGCAGAGAAGTTTGAACTCCCTCACCTCTTTCCCTGAGGGCTCTTCCAGCCCAGCAGCTCGAGGTGTAGGCAGCCCCAGAAGAGTTGCATGGGGGACCGACCCAGGCAGCCCCTCTTGCCTTGGCTGAATCCAGCCACGTTAGTCCTTACAGCTGCCTCACTGTAATCTCATTTACTTATAGACCAGCACTGCATCTAATTAGAAGAGTTAGGAGCCATATTTCAATACCCAGTAATAAAATAATAAGCTGAAGAGGTATTAGGCTGCTAATATCATCAGAAATTTTGACCTTGCTGGGAGCTCTTGTTCTGAATGAAGTTTTATCACAGTATAAAAACCTCCTCAGCTGTCTTTGCTCCAGCTTGCATAACTGCTACACCAGTGCAAGCATGCCCCTGATGCTCACTGAATATTTTCAGGCACAGCACTTTTTATACTCACAAAGCTTCACATGTTTTTCACCAATCACTTCTTTCCTACTTATTGGTCTTCCAGATCCAGGATACACTTCTGATGAGCACAGGACTAGATGGACCAGTGCTGTGAAGAGGCAGAGTTCTTATAGAATTTGTTACACCTCCTAAAAATGAAAGCTTTGGGGTTTGTATAGCCAAGGACCAAAAACTATAACAAAAAAAAAAAAAAAAATCAAATCCTAATCTAATGCAAAACACATGGAATTGCATAAATTAGTAGCTAATTGGCATTAAGATGTTATGAGTAAACATGAAATCATCTGTTACTGTTATAAAAAGGAGCAGTGACAATTTACAGCAGAATCTAAATGAATTAAATCAGTACAACTGCTGCTTATAAACAAGGATTACAGCAAATGAACATATTCTCTAGCTGTGTGTGAGTAATTAAAACCTATTGAAGCAGTACTGTAGCAGACTGATTTATAACAAGTGATAGAGAAAAAGCAATCAAAGGTGTCTTCTTCCTAATGATTCTTAACTTTTAATATATAATTAAAATTTGACTACTTAATTAGGTTTGGAGTATTTTTTTCTCAAAAAAAGACCTGTGTTTAATGTTTTTGTTTCTTTCTAAATTTCTATTTACACAGGGCATGAAATATTCACTTTTGTTTAATTTTTTGAAGGTAGCTCACCTCTAGCAGTTTTTTGATGATTTAGTAAAGAGTATTGGAAAGGTCTTTTATTAAGTTTGTTAATGCATAGATTTTCGGAGGCAAATTTAATATATTAATGTTAAATCTCTTTTAACAAAAAATAAATGTATAGGTTTTGAATTGAAAACAGTTGTCTTTGATTAACTGGGGCAGTCTCCTCAATATGTGATGCTGGGACCCCCACTTTTGTCATAGATAATTCTGGACAAAAGACAAAATAATAAAACTGTGAAATAATAAAATAAATTGATACCCCATTTATTCCAGTGTTCCACAAAAATAGAAGGGAAACATAATGCATTGTCATTTGGATAGATTTTGTCTCCATACAGAATGTTTGTTAAATTGATCTAAATTGATCTGAGTAAAATAAAAATTCAAATATTATAGCTAGTTTTGGGAAGAATAGTTCCAAAATACTAGGGATTAAAACTACCCTTTATAAAAACCTAAAAAATTATCAAGAAATGGAAATGTTTCTAAAAAGTTCTTAAGTATTTTAGTATTTTAGATGGCATATAATCATCTCATATCTACTACACCCATAATCATCTATAACTGTGATAACAGACAAGAACACAGACAAGGCCTTTTAAAATTTGCTCTGTTGAACATATTATGCTTTCCTGTGTAAGTTACCCTACCAGCCTTTTCCTCCCCATTTCTTTTCTCTGAAACCCCACCTTATTTTTAATACAGGACAATACAGGTGTCAGCTTGCACTGACTGAAAATGAAGATGTTTGCTGTACATGCAATTAGTCTGTTAACTCTAAACCATGCTGTTTTACCAAGGGGTGGCCAAGAGGTTAGAGGGAGAGAATACCACTCTCTCCCAGCTTTAACAAATCCATCCTGAAAGGGACACCCTTCATCTCATTTATAAGACACAAGGTCCCATAAAGCCAAGTTTTATAAGGCTGTATAAATTATGCGTACACGTCAATGAGACAAAAGCCGTCTCTGTCAGCATCGTGGTGTGCTTTTCATCACTTCACAAAAAAGAAAGGAACATGCAATTTTCAAAAAGTCTCCCTTCATCACCTGGAAACATCCACAGGACAAACTGAAAACAGAAGCAAAGCTGTTATGCTATCTGAATATACCCACTGGGCTTATGGCTAGTCAAGGAGAACACCAAGGAGAGTGGGGGAAAATCAAGGAAGGAGTTGGAGCTCTGCTGTTTGTTTGAAATCTGTAACAAGCTGGTTCTTAAATGCCAAGTTAATGGGTGCACAGCTATGTCATCTTACAGAATTAAGGTATTTTGCAATTTACAAGTGTAAAGTAAAATATGTATTTATTAGTAAAAAGACAATTCCACACATTCCTTCAAGTAAAGGGACAGTCTAAATGCAGTCAATGAGTATAAGAACTACCTCACATTTGACTGATTTTCTATTTCTGCCTGTCTACATGAACAAGGGAGCTACAAATAAATAAAAAATATGAACATTACCTATTAAAACCCCTGATGAATTTATTATGATTTAGCTTCATCTTCATCCTTCAAGTCTGCACTACTCACGGTTGCTATTTAGTATAGGGTTATATCTATGTATTGATCCTGGAAGAAATCAGTTTTAAATAAATGTTACTGGGATTTTCATTTAAATTATTTTGTTGGTGTAAAAACCCAACACTTTTAAGTCAATGGATATTTTCTTAAGTTTGGTTAAATAAACCCAACAACACAAAAAGAACCCTCAAAACATATTCTGGATCTTCATGAAAAGACAAAATCTCTGTTGCAATAAGATTTATGAGAAGAGGGATCCGAAGAGTACCCTACATTTAAGACAATTTTTTTTCCTTCATCAAAAAGACATCATCTCAAGAAAACCACCATTATTGGAAAAAAAACCCTAAACCAAACTCAAAACCCAACAAAAACTGAAACACATTCTCAAAATCATCACAGTTCAAGATGGATAACTACAGGTAAGTAGGTTTTGTATAATAAATAATACAATTGGTATATTACTACAATAAAACTGATGATATTAAACATGCTTCTGACCTCTCTGAAGGTGAGGTCCCTTCTGAGTAGCAATTATATTTTCAGTAAATGGAATCCTGGACACACTGAAAACCAGGCCACTATTTTAATCAGCCTCAGTGAGTCAAGACTAATCTTTTCTGTCCTCTCACAAATAAAATATCCAGTGGTGTGTACAAGTGCTAAACACAGGCTGGCTCTGCATGCTTCTGTCAGAGCTAATTGCTCTATGAGATACTAGAAGTGGAAGAAACTTTGGGGAGCCACATGTGAAGAACGGTTGGTTGATAAGACTACCTTTCAGGGGCAGTAAAAGCAAAGAAAGGATTTCCTGTTTGATAACAGGAGAGATAATGAATCTCTGGATAAACTGATAATATGTCAGCAAAAATTCAAGAAAATGCTTCTCCTTTTCTCTGTTTTTTAACAATATTTTTTGTTGCCTCTATGGCAGACTCAGAGAGGTGTCTCATACGAATGTCCAAATAACTCACTTTTAATTTTTCTTACGTTTGCTCAATCTTAAGAATTGGTCACCAGCTTTCCAGTGAAAACTGCAAAGACTAAGGTATTCTCTACTTACAATGAAATATTTCAGATAATACTTTACTATCGAATACCTAGGTATTTTATAGGAAAAATAAATGAAGATGCTTTTTTTATGCATTTCTACTTATCATGCCAGTTAGTGGCCACTGCAATACAGTCAATCCATCGGTCCAAATGATGTCAAAACAATGAGAGATGATGTGAAAGGAACATAAACCAATCCCTCTGAAATACTAAGCTGAATAGCTGCCCTTCAGTAAAGCCTGATATCATAAGAAATATGCCTGTTAGCCTACAATCATTACTTTTACAGTTCTGCTTTCATCACGTCAGCTACAATGATAACTTCTAGGCAAGGATAAAGCACGAGTATATTAAATATATTTATGCTTAAATGAGCTGCAATCAGATAGAAAACAACACTTTTCATGAAGGAAATCTGTTGCTGCTCACATGAATCGATGAGCTGCAATTTAGCATTCAGGAAAAAGACGTTTTTCAAGTCTTTCAGCTTGTTGAACTGAAACTTTCCCAACAAATAGTTATGTATTCCAAGATACCTTGACCCAGCAAAGTATTCATTCCTGAAGATATTTCTAAGCATATGAACACCCTTAGCAAAGCTGACAGGTCCACAGTATTGGGTTGTTCGGTTAAATATACTCTTCCACTCCAGCACGCTGTTGGACCAGAGCCTATGAGTTGCAAAGTATGCTTACTAGCTACAGTATTAATTGAGACACACAGGAATTGTAACCTCTCAGCACCTCTCCATATGTTATGACATCATTTAGGGCTTCTGATCAGTTGCCAAACATTTACTTAGCTGTTAGCACACTGTAAGTTAATGTGTAACAACTGCAACAAACCCAGAAAATAATGCATTTCAAGAAGGCAGCTGTAAATCTCTGGGATCTATTTAAAATCTCTACAAAATTCTATATAAAAAGTTTAGTCACAATTCTGTAAATATGACACTATAAGTAATTTAAATGTAATTTAGGGTTTAATAAACCTTGAATTTTTATTTGAGTTCTTCTCAGGTCTTCTTATACAAACCAAACAGGAAAAAATATATCTGCAGTATAAAGGTTACCTTATCTTACCATTACCTGAGATTATTACTGACACACACTGAGAAAATGATACAGTATTTTCTTTATCTATAAAACTGTAAACCAAGTTTGTTGCTGTTGAGATTCAAATAAAAGATTGGTTTGCTTTACGCTGGGGTAGAGTTTATTTTCCTCACAGTAGCTGGTATGGGGCTGTGTTTTGGATTTGTACTGAAAACAGTGTTGATAATTCAGGAATGTTTTCATTACTTCTGAGCAGGGCTTGCACAAATCCCAGGCCCTTTCTGCCCCTCACCCACCCCACCAGCAAGGAGGCTGGGGGTGTTCAGCCAGGACACTGACCCCCACTGACCAAAGGGATATTCCAGACCACATGGATCTTGGTCAGTATATACAGCTAAGGGAAGAAGATGGACAGGGAGGACGTTTGGAGTGATGGCATTTGTATTCCCAAGTAACCATTATGTGTGATGGAATTCTTTTTTCCTGGGAATGACTGAACACCTGCCTGCCCATGGGAAGTGGTGAATGAACTCCTTGTTTTGCTTTGCTTGCATGCCCAGCTTTGGCTTTACCTGTTAAACTTCTTTATCTCAACCTACGAATTCTCTCACTTTTACTCTTCTGATCCTGTCCTCTGTCCCACCATGGGAGTGTGAGTGAGCTGTGGTGTGGGGCTTAGTGGCCATCTGGGATTGTACCATGATAAAGGTCCAAGTAAATACACATTAATCCTTTCAAAAATAGGACAAGGAATAGCAAGTTTGTTGATGCCTTCCAAAGGTGACTGCAGTCAATTTCTGTTTGAATTCTGAACCAGTTTTCATATGCCTAGAATTGTATTGTAAGTATTTAGAATCACAAAACCCTGCTGTTGGTATGGAGAAATGAAGTAGCATAAAAGAGTAGATCATGGTCCATTTATTTTGCTATGTGCCAATGACAGGCAGCAGACGTAGCTGCTGACCTTCAAGTGAATGCACTTATACTAATACCTTAATATAGATACTCCTCACATTATTTATTTCTCAAAGTACGTGGCATTTAATTTGGGGGTTTCAGGCTGAAATGAATACCAGTTGAATGATGGCCTTAAATCAGTTAGCTCAGGAAGGCTACCCCTGTCACCATGGCAGCATGGCCCTACAAGCAGTTGTAAACTCATCAGAGGACATGAGCAAACACTCAGGAGCATGGTTATTTCACTGTTGCACTGCTATGGTTACCCAAACCAGCACATCGAAACCTGCTTTGGGTAAACCCCTGCAGGTCTGGTAAGAGTCTTGTGAAGAAGCTCATTCTATAAATCCATTCTTCACTGGGATTTCCAGTTGAAATGCCATCTGCAAGTTTTCCAAGCTACAGCCCACATGACATTTTCTGTCTGCCAGAAGAAGCTGTGGAGCTTGTAGCCTGATCTCAGCTTCTCCCAGTCTTCAGCCCATAGAACCCTTTCCACACCTTGTGAAAACTGTACAACCACCAGACAACAGGTGGAAAGCCAAAGGGCCTCTCAGGAAGAACAGCAGAGGCAAGACACTGCTAACACAAACCCAATTCTTTCTGCTGGCATTCTCCATCCTGATCCTTGCCAAGAGTGAGGACAGCTAGGAAAAGGCTGCACAAGATGCCTGGACAATGGTGGCACACATTTGTGGCCACTTTCTCTAAAGCAGCCCCATGCAGTTCTGACAGCCAGAACATTTCACAGCTACCACATGCTACTGTGCTGGGAAGGACTATGAACTGGCCAAAGGAAGCTTTCTATTATATTTTGTGAAAATTAAAGGCTAATATTTACTACCTGTCATCATCATATATATACTTGAGCCATGACATTCAGGCTGTGATTCTTCCATCCTGCTTGTATCATTCCAGAAAACCATTAACACAATTTACTTGACTACAAAGGTACAAATCACTTTGGCTCCAAGTATATCCTGTAAACCCAGTGCTAGTTATCTACTACTCACTTTAGTGGCTCATTAAAAACAAAAAGGAAAAAGTAAAAAAAAAGCAACCAATCAACAAAAAGCTACCACAAAACCAATGAAACAAAACAACAGCGACAAAAAAACTCCAATAAAACCCTCCAAACAAACAAACAAAACCTCCATCGAACAAAACCAAGACAAAAGAGGGGGGAAAAGTAGCAATTATTACCTAATGGAAGAACTGTTCAAAATGAACAGAATTTTGCAGACCTGATACATTAGCATCTTCACCTCTGCATCTAGAATAACATTATCTTTGTGTTTTTAAGAGATTCAAATGCTGCAATGAGAAATAAGTTGAATAGAGACAGGACAACATATTTTGTTAAATAGCACATTTCAAAAGGAAAGTTCATCAGGGTCTCTGGTAACAGACACTTATTACTGTTTTGTAGAAATTTGCAAGCTGAAAATATTTACTAGCCTCGAAAGCAAACAAAAATACTGCCAATTTCAACTGAGGGTTTCTAGGGTGGTGATGCAACACATCTCATGAACTGTACTTCCTGACAACAGCTATGCACATAACCTAATGTAACCTCTCTTCCATGAAGCATGTATTTTGTCTGAGGGTTGATGGTTTGGGCTGCTGGTTTGTTTCCTGATTCAACTATTTTTTGAGGGAGTACGGTATCCATTAAAATTTTTGATGAGTCTGGAGTCTCAAGATCTTCTTTGAGGGTTTAACACAATTATTCTTGTGGTGAACATTGAGATCAACAAAATTAACTTTTGAGCTTTGCTTTATGCCTTTTATTCGTGTTAGATATGATTATTATTTAATATATACATTGCAGAAGCAAGACCAATGCTTTGCTGCTTCAGCTTCTACAGGATATTTTTTCACCTTATCCTGTACATACTGCCAGGCTTTGCAACTATTTCCACTATGTCATCCCTGCTAATTTAGTCTTTGGTCTTTCCATTGATAAAGAACATTTTTACTTAAAAAAAAAAAAAAACACAAAAAAGACCTTATTTGGTATAGCTATAAGTGTTGTACAGCCAGTAATCACCTTACTGGATTAGAAGGGGGAGATAGATTACAGTGCTCTGTCTCGTAGTAGGCTTTTTTCCCTCAAAATTTCCCACCTATCCTATCAGTGCAGCTTCAACAGGGGGAGAAATGGAAAGGTCATTAGTGTGTGAGATCCCCAGCAAGCACTGATCACAGCAGTCACCCAGCAAGTGCAGAACTGAGAGCTTCTCCAAGGCAATCTCTTCAGTTTGGCAAACTTCATTACCACAGCACATTACTCAGTCATCCAGTGTAGGTAATTAAAAACATGATGCTGGCATAGTAAGATCTCACAAGTCTACAATGTAAAGCTTATACCTTGAAAAATCTGTTATTACTTAGAAGCATGCAACATTTAGAACAGCTAGCAGAAAGGCTAGTTATCAGGTAGGTGCTGTTATCCTTACTAAGAGTAAATACCACAAAACTTTTCAAATAAACAAAACTATATATAATGCAACCAGAAGACATCAGCCTTTCCCACACAAACAATGTAGGAATTCAATGAGAAATCCACCATTTCCCTAAATATAAGCTTGACTTTCTTACCTCCATTCATTTTCTGTTCATATATTTCATTTGAACATAGGCTTGCAATTCTTTCTTTTCATATTGTCTGATGGTCAGAAAAGTGGAGAAATCATAGATACCTTCTCTGCTTTTGCACCTCTCACCAGCTGTGTTGGCCACAGCAAAGCTGGCCTTCCTGATCACAGAATCATCAGAGGACTGTACCAAAAAGGTCCAAACCCTCGTAAGAAAACCTTTACATAAAGCACACATTTCACCTGGTTGCAGGATGGTGACCAGGCTTGCAGAGGGTTAACATTAATGGTGACAACTATTTGGAATACTAAAAAGTTAGATCACACTAGACTCCCTGATGGGAACTTGTGCTCACTCCTGCCAGAGAGCTGCTTCATGAGACATCATATCCCTAATGGTAAAATGCAAGCAACACAGAATAAGGATCTACTGAAGCTGCAACCCAAATTTACTACCTGAAGTCAAAAGTATAAATATGCAAAGAGCTGGAGGTTAATTTAAAATTCTCTTTCAAGTAATCACTCAGCCAACTTTTACAGAAATTTGCCAAGCCTGTCCTAACACGTCCTACATTAAAATTTTACTGTGGCTAGTGGCTGCCCAAATCCAAAACAGAAGATCAGTTATGTAGAAAATTATCTCCAGGAAGCGAACTCTTTCTCTCGGAAAAGCTTACAGAAACTTTTACAACTAAATGGACAGATTTAGGTAGCAAGACCAATAATTATGTGATGCTCTAAAACTTGGACTTTAGGACAAAAATATGTCTGTATTTCTTTCCTGAATTTTCCCTAGTAAATATAAACAGTAACTTCAATGTTAAATCCTGCTTTAAGCACCTCTCTTTCCTAAATATGTTAAAACTGCAGCAGAAAGGTACAAATATGTTTGCCTTATTTACATGATAAGTTATGAGAGCTTTCTTTATAACATGAAAAATATGTGTTTAAAAATACTTTCCCTGCTGAAACCTAGGGCATGAAAGGTCTGGATATGTTAGGGGGTTACATATTTGAAAGTTAACCAGCAAATAAAAATTAATTATAGAACCTTGTGCTTTGCAAGAATTGTGGGGTTTTTCTTGAACATCATTTCTTCAAAAAAACATAAATGACCCTTTAAATTAAAAAAGCTCTGAAATTATGAGCAGTGCCAGTGAAGAATCTGACCCCAATTGGGTTCCCTGAAATGGAACATGTGGCCACACTGGTGGGGATCACAGGCACTGCTGCTCCAGAGTTGACCTCTTCGTTTCCCTGTTAGGAAGAAATATGTGTATGTATTTCCTAGATGAATCTTAGAATCAAATTTACTTCTAAGGGATAGAAGAAAACAGAAAAATAAGTGCACCTTGGAGCCCACATAAATGTATTTTCCTTAAGTAAAAAAGAAAATTCATCAATACAGTTCAGTAGGTAACTGACAAAATTGTCTTTTTCTTAAGAGGGACTTCATAATTTATGATTATTCAGGTGCAGGGCTGGTGTTTCATTGTATTAAATAAAATCAACCATATAGATTGTAGGGTCACAAAAGTATGACAGACTAAGTCTGCCAGAGCATGTTTTACCTTTCTGTTATTATTGTAATGATTGTAATTATGGTTTGTACTGCAGTAAGAATCCAGAAATTATGGCAGGAACACAGAATATGGAAGAATACTTTCTTCCCAGAATAAAATTAAAGAAAATTTACTTTCTAAGTTGTGCATCTCTGCAACACACATAGAAAACATTAAAAAAATAATTATACAAGGTTTATCCTAGTCTGAGCCATCCCCATTTCCTTTCCTTGAGCACATCTGTCTCCAGTGTCAGGTTACTTAGTGCACATTCCTTCTGCTTGCTGACTATCATTTTCTTCCGGAGCACTCTCTCCCCCCAGGCAGGAAAGGCAGCTGAGCACTAATAGACAGGGAAGTGATTTTTTTTTTTTCCTCCAGAAAAAGAATAAAAACAGGAGGAATAGAGTTTCGTTTCTGGGTAGTTTTTATTTCCAAGCACAGATGAAAATCAGGTCAGAGAGTGCATCATTTTCTCCTGAAATCATAATTTTTGAGGTAATGAGTTTTGCCTAGAAAAAGCAGTCTTCATGATTATAGTCAATGAAGATGGCAAACATTATATTTGGCATCTGGTGCTGTACCCTGGGCTGAAGAAAAAACATCCTTTATATTCATGGCAGACACATAGACCCTATAAAACCATGAGATAATAATCCCAGTGAAATTTGTGGTGAAAAAAAGTCACAGACACCTAAACAACATTTCAAAATTTATCCCTTTGAGCATTTCTTGGCCAACTTTTTCCTTTCAAGTGGTTACTCACATGATCTTCTTGCATTTTTTTTTATTTCAGTTGTTGCACAGCTCACTTACCATCTTGCAATGCAAAAGAAAGGAACAAAGAAAAGCCGAGAACTTTCCCTAGTGACATTTGCAATTTGACTCAAAGATGTGCTTCACCAAATTCTTTTGACTCATAAAATGTTTATCCCAGATCTTGACTGGTTAGTGAAATAATTCCTCTGGATCAGCAGGGTGGATTAATTTGGGGAAAACCAAGTTAGAAAATATGATTAGAAACTTTGATATTATATCTTATCTGACACTTTCAAGTCCAAATAAACAAGAATTTTCACTTACTATCATTACTCTCACTGCTGAGCATTCAGCATGGTTTCTTATGAGACAGTAGAGATCCACAATGATGTATGTGTTTTTACAGACTTCTAAGAGGGGAAGAACTATTATCCAAGGGGGTATCTGAGATACTAGGATTGAAATCAGTATTTATATATAAAAATATATTTTTATATATATAAAAATTAATTCCTGTACTTTAGAAGCTTCACTTAACATTTTATACTGATAGCATTTGAAAGCTGTTTTCAAATTTAACAGTAAACCCTAGAGTTTATAGTTATGTGCTGGCCTTCAAACCAAAGGTAGGATTCAATTTCTGACCAGCAGGCCAAGAGGGAAGGCTAATTAATCTCTTACTCCATAGTAGGAAGTGCCAAATTATCTTGCTGTCCTGTTGTTATCATTCAACTCTGCTTACTCTGTTTCTTAATACTATGAATTTTACTGCTTCCTCACATTATTTCATATTTGGTTCTTCCAGTGACTTGCTCCTTCATTTATTGAGATAATTTTTCTATATGTAACACAATAATTTGATATCCCCTCAGCCACTCTTCTCTTATTTCTTCCAATTTTATTATTAGAAATGGCACAATTATTTCATTCTTTTTCCCCAAATAAGAAGATTCTAGCAGTCACTCTACTGAAAATGTCACCCAGAACGACTCATAACCAGTGAAGTGATACAGTACTTACTGAAATGTGTTAAGCAAAAGATAATATCTTGTGTTACAGTTAATGTTTGACATTCAGCAAAGGCAGATCCTTTTCAACACTCAAAATTATTTCTGCATTATGCCAACTATTTTTTTTCACTTTCTGGATGTAAACTTATAATTTGACTATTTGATCCTATCAAGGAGGAAGTAGGGAAGAGAGTGTCTGTTGAAGTAGCAATGATATAGGTAATAAATGCTAAAATCATCATTCCTTTATTATGTTCCTTTCAGATTATAAGAGAAGGAAAGCTTTTGATTCAAAGAACCAATTCTTCTAGCTCATAAAGCATTATCTACAGACTTCCAGCTTTCCTACACACTTTACATTCCCTTTCCTCTTAAGCCAACACAAAATGACCAGCAAACACTGTGAAAAAGGCAGAACTATTACATCACTACTTTCTACCAATTTGTTATTTGCCTAATTTCAAGCAGCACTATGCCACATAAAAGTAAGTACCTGAAGGAAAGCTGCTTGCAAAAGAACTACAAATTCTAGAGGGGGGGCTGTATTACATTTTAGAAATTTCTTCAGTGAGGAAGCATAAAATTATTGCTGTATCTGAAATGAAAATTACGATAAATCTGTGATGCTCAGTTACAGAGACTTGCATTTTATTAGTCAAATTGTAAATTTTGGCACAGAGTTAACAGTGGAATTAATGGCTCATTTTAAACAGAAATTTAAATAAAGGATAAATATTGCACTTGATTATTACATCTTACTCAAGTCCCTTAAATTTAATGTCACCTTAGAAGGTCTGTAAACTTCACCACATTCAGGTGCAGAAGAGGCCCAGATAGCCCGAGGGACTGGCAATAGTCTATGCATTCTTTCTGCCTTTTAGCTTTTTGCAGAGTCCCTATCACTTTGAAGTTTATTCTCTTTTCCACCTCAAGGTTATGGGCCTGAACCTTACCTGCTGAATGAAAGTGATGGCCATTTGCAGGGCTGTATGAATGAGGTGGCCAGTGTGTTCTCATTCATGGTGAGCAAGAGAACACATCCCTAAACCTGTCCTGGTGGAGCCAGAATGACACTTAGGATATTGAGGATGTAACCTCGGCTCTGTTACAAACTCATTGAGTGATCTGGCTGCAGCACTCCTCTTCTACTCCAGCACATTTGTATTTGAATTTATACTCTCCTTAAGAACATTCTGCCACTGTCACCACAGTTGAGCTTGTATCAGTAATATTAAAGAAAGAGTTCACTTTAAAGGCCAGAAATCACAAAGAGAAAACTTAATGACCACCAAGCAGTAAAGAAGGACACTGGGACACGTCTCCAGGTTATGACAGACCAACCTGAGCAACCAGCAGAGGATTTCCTCTGTTACTGTTTTGTCTGAGACACCTTCCTCAGCAGTCTTGGAATCATTTTACAACAACATTTAGTAACTATTTCCTTCATGTATTCAAGCTGCAACTTGTCTTTTAATTGATATGGGCACACTCTACCTAGACAAATTAAGTAACCAAGAAATGACATATAACCATGAGGAGGGACTAGTGTGCACTATTGAATTAAACAGGCTTTTAAACAAAATGGGAAAGCCTACAATAAGGGAAAACAATGCAGGGGCAACTGAATTAAAACAAAACAAAACAAAACAAAACAAACAAAAAAAAACCAAAATAAAACCCCCAACAAACCAACTATATATTCCACACTTTTAGGAAATAGCCAAATAACAACTTTATCCAACTTTCAATAACAGTTACCTAGTAATACTAGTAGTGCTTAACTTATATAGAAATGTACTCCTTCCTGCATGTTTTAGAACAGAAATTTTTCCCAAAAACGAACACATTTTAATGTTTTTTTTTCCNGTGGGCTATGCAAATGGCTGTCCCATCCAAAACTGGTGCCTGGTGCTCTCAAACTGGCACTGCTGGAACAGATATATCTATTTTACCCAACACGGTAAAAAAACGGACAAATTAATTCCTGAATATTCTGATCCTTTAAAAATAGTTGGCGGTACAAAAGACACCCATTAGCCTTAACTACTGCCAGTTTCACTTTGAATAGCCACAACTTCGCAGCTAGTTTAGAGAAGAGAGAAAGCATTTGAGCTGGGACAAGGACCATGCTTGGGGGGCTTCCCTGCCCCCTCTTTCGGGGGGAACAAAGGTCGGGGGGGCACTTCCTGCCCTGCCATTGGTGTCTGCATGTGGGACCAATATGGGCAATGCAAAGTTTAAACAGTTGCAAATGGGGGAGGGAACATCGGGGCTTGTTTTACATATGTTTTTTTCCTGGCCGGGTTGAATTTAAAGTGGAGCGGCCGCATTGTTCGAGAGGCTCCTTGCCCCTACGCATTGACAGGAGCTGCTGTTTACACGGGCTTTTCATTCCTGCGCTGTTTGCTTATGGAAAATAAGGGGGAGTGACAGAAAAAGAGAGAGAAAGGGAGAAGGGAAGAGAGGGAGGCCCAGACCGCAGCGCAGCCCGGGAACCTTGGCCCTGCCTGATCATTAACCCCGCTGGTGGAGGCGGCTGGCTCTGGCTCCCGGCTTGTCACTGGCATGTGAGCGGGCAGGGGCTGCGGCGCTGCCGGCCCCTCACGGCCCCGCGGCGGCTCTGCGAGCCTTTATTTCCTCGCCGACACACACTGACACGCACCCCAGAGCGCGCCTCTGCCCTGACCGCGGACATGAGGCTCCAGCTGCTCCTCTGGATCGTCTTTGTGCTCCTGGCGAGCCTCCTGCCAGCCTGCGGACAGCGGCCAGGTAGGCGATGCCTCAGCGCGACGCTTGTGCCGGGACGGGAGCCTGGGGCTCGCGCCTGCCGTGGGCACCTCCCGGCGTGCTCGTCCGATCGCGCCCAACACGCGGTTTGGGACCTCCGGGGCGAGCCTGGACCCTGCGCGTCGATCTCTGCGCTCCATCCCGGCTTCTGGGGGCAGCGGGGGAGGATGCTTCGCCTCTCCCAGGAGTCTGGCAACTTTGGGGAGGCTTGGGGGCGGACAGGGTTAAATAGGGACGCAAGGTGTGCAACTATTGCGGACTTGCTCCCGGGAGGCTCCGGCGGCACGGGAGGGCACCGCCAGGGGCACCGCAGCTCCGGGGCGAGCCGGGGCCGGCCCGTCCCGGGGAGAGGCACTGCGGGCGGCCTCCCTCACGCCCCGCTTCCCTCCCTCCCTCCCTCTCTCTCCCCCTCCCTCTCTCTCCCCGCAGCCAGCCTGGCCCTGCGCAGGAAGCTCCACCGGCACGGCTGCTCCCACCGGCGCTGCGTGCCGCTCCACTCCAGGGTGCCCTTCCCCTGAGGCGCGGCGGAGCGTGGCCAGGTAAATCCGCGGGTGGGCCGGGGCGGCGCGCCCCGCAGCGAGCACCTTTGGGAATTCACACCTGCCTCTTGCAGCGGGGAGCGAGGCGGGATTGCGGCCGGGCTCCCTCTTTGCTTTGGAAACGGGGCCTTGGAGCTGCGCTCGGCGGGGCGGTCGCTGACCCGGGGCTGGGGCGCGGGTCCCGCCGGCAGCGGCCGCCTTCTCCCCCTTCCAGGCCAACTCATCCAAGCCCTGGTCAAATGCCTTCCTGAGGCAATGAAAAACAACCGAGCCCGCTAAAGGGACGGAGCGCTGCCCTCCGAGCAAAGCTGCGGGGCAAAGAGTGTCATTAGTGTCATTTGCCGCTGGGCAAAGCGGCACTTGCAGAGGATGCTCCGGGGCTGCGAGCGCGGACACTTCCACCGCGCTGGATAAAGGGCGAAGCTACCTCGCTCTGCCCGTCAGTAACATGAAGGTAGCAGCATTCACCCACTTCAAAGGGGACTGTAATTCTTAATCATTGTCAGCGAAAGACTTTCAGCTCCTTGGATGAAAGGCTATACAAGTGCAAAACATTAATGCTTTATAGCTGATGAGGGCATATACATTCAAATACTAAGTGATTGCAGAAGCACACAGGTAGCATATGCTAATAGGGCAGGCATCAAAAGGAAACCAGGCGCTCTTTGCAATTTAAGAATGAATAAAACATGCAGTCAGTAGTTTTGCATCTTTGAAACTCATTATATATTAAAATAATGTTGTAGCCCCAGGCATGACAGCAGCCTAAATAAATGGTGGCAGAATCTGCACTCTGTGGAGCAAAGATGTTTTGATTTACTAAGTGGTTAAAAGTGAAAAGGAGACTAAAGTCAAACTTTTAACAACTCTGTACCAAGAATTCTGTCAATGCATAAGCTGTCTGGGTGAAAAGAGCCTACACCTCTCCCAAAACAGCCATGCAAGATTGTACCATTCCACTCTGTAGTGCTGGCCTGTAAACACATGGAATGTGCATATGAGATTGGTAAAATGGCAAATTTGTGAGGTTGAAAAAAAAGATTGCCATATCTTAAACTGGATCTCAGATGGGCTGCATACTGAGTGGCAGAATTGAGATGCAAGTAGAAAGAAGGACATGCCAGAAGGATGCTTTACTACTGAATGCCGTGTCTCCTCACTGCTACATTAAACAAGAGACAGATTAAATGATATTCCATCATCGGTTTAAACAGAAACCTAAAAAGATAAGCAATTGGATCGATTCACTCAGCAGGCAGAGACTGAATGGAGAGAGGGACAGAGGAATTTAGGCCCAGTGGCTTCTTGAATCAATTCTGAATTACTTGTTTCAGTTCCTAAGAAGAGTGAATATAACTCACTTCCCTCCCTTTCTCCATATCTGGAGCTTGTGCAGAAAGCATCTACATTTTCTCTTAGGTGCTCTGAAGCCTCATATAATGAATGTGTTTTGCTTGACACTGCAGTAGCTGCATTGTACTTACACTGGAATTCCTTTCCCCACAGAATATCAAGATAAATGGTATTTGCAGTGTTATCTCCTTTTCTTTGGGGAGCTGATTTCTTGTAGCAAAAGTCAACGACCAAACGAAACAGTGTACTTACTAATTCATAATGCATTTTGTAGACATTCAGCTAAAGATCCTTCTGCTTTATAAAGCTGTTTAGAACTCAGTAAACCTGGACAAGGGCATAAGAGGAGCCAGGCACCTGAACTAACTCTCTTAACTTCAGTCATTGTGGGTGCTATCCTTTATCTTAAGTAGGATTTACCACCTACGTTTACATTCCCTTCCAGTTTTAGCCCAAATTCAGCAAATATTTACATGCCTGGGTAACTTGACTCACATGAGTAATCTTATTGAACTCAGTGGAGTTGTACATATGGATAAAGCTATTTGCAGATGCAAACAGGATGCACCCTTAAGCCTGAATTTCAGCTAGTGGTTGGAAACTAAAATGAGCATAGCAGCCTCCCGCGGCACTTGAAATGAGATGATTGAATTTGATTTTTAGTCAGTTCCATACACAAAACACAGGACAAAATAAAAGTCAGAAAATTTTATTCAGCAGCCTTCTTGCTTTTGTCTTTTTTTTTTCTCCAACTTTGTAGCTCAAATTTCCAAATTAAGAAACATTACTCCAAATTTCACCTATGTGTTTCACAAATAATGTATTCTGTTTTGTATGAGACTTATTTAGATTACTAAGTCTCTCATTAATATTTCTCCCCATTTCTTCTTTTTTCCCCCAGCAACTTCATACTGGACTTTTCAGTGTTTTAAAGGAGCAACAGTTAAACCAATAAGAGAAGTCTGTCAAAAACTCCAGATCAACAACAGCTGACCTGACAGCCAGCACAGTCCCATCTGCAGCAGTCCTGTCTGTCACATTCTACTGGACCTGGACTAAAGGCCCCTGTCTCACACCCTAGGAAGAGGTGGGGGAAAAAGGGTGGTGATGGGGCATGTACATGAACTTGCCTGGCTGAATCATTCCCTGTAAATTATTTGGCTTTCACAATGAGTAGTGAAAGTTAAACATCAAATCAAACATCAGGTACCCGAGCTGGATTTCCAGTGGCAGTAAGAAGGAAGGATCTGCCCAAGGGCACTACTGGTGGTACATAATGTTCAGACTGAGTGAAATTGGAAGTGCTGTTGATTACTCAGGCTGTGTATAGGGCAGTGTTTAGGATGAAATACTATCAGACTCCAGCACAGAACTGTAAAAGTCTATTTTTTGTTTATACTTTTATATATTAATAATATATACATATGTGCTTTAACATCTAACATTACATCTTTATGGAATTACCTTAATAATAACATAGAATGCATTCCTGTAATAGTACCAAAGTCAGCACCACATGAGTGGTCCTACTGGCTTCATGTATAGTAAGCATAGTAAGAGTTTACCATATAAGAAAGCAAAGAGAGTGTTATCCCTCATTCTATAGATAGAGAATTGAAGCACACAGAGATAAGAGATTAGCCAAGGGTCATGCAAAACTGATAACTCAGATCTCTCAAGCCAGGCCTTAAGGTCAAGCCCATCCTCCTGTCTAATGAGCTGTTACTGCAAAGCCTATCATTTGTTTTCTTAAACTGGGCTGCCAGACCAGACAGTTAAAACATACTTGAAAACTCAGTACTACAGAGCTATTTACTTAATAGTAGTTTTCCTAAAATACCCGCTACAGTATTATAAATAGAGCATAAAAATAGACCATTGAAAAGAAACCTTTGTTTGGGCAGCCTGTAGCACTCTATTCCTGTAATTTAAATGAATGGGATATTTGAACATGGCACTACAATGAATGAGGACTTCAAACAAAACAGGCTGTTCTTTTCAGCACTGGAGGTCAAGAATACATTGAGCTTTTAGTCTGAGTTTTGTTCTTAAAAATACATGCTTCACATCTGCCTTTTATACTGGCAGAAATTACATACCTACATATAAAGGAAAACGTGGTAGCCCTTCCATTAACACAACTAAAACAAACCTGACAATAAAACATACCCAGATTTTTAAGTCATTGGACTAGACTTGAAATGCCAACATTTTTTATAAAATATATAAAGATGATCAAAGATCAGAAATGTTATGGTTTAAATGCAGTATTACCAATTTTTTTTCTTATAACATATAGTTTCTAAAAAATGAAAGAACAGCAATCAAAAAAACTGGATAGCTGAAACTTTCTAATGTGTCCGTATGTAACCCCTTATCTCTAAGAACTTGAAATCTTACTTGAATTAATACTGGCAGAGTTTAACAGGAGTTACAAATTTCTCTACATGAAAAAAAGTTAAAGTGTAACATCAGACCTGGTTCTGGAATCATGTAAAACCATCATAAAAAAAATTTCCAAACTCATCTAAACCAACCAACAGTCCCGCGGATAAAGCTTTGGAGTCTTGAAAATAAAAGCTGTTTCCCAAAGAGGCATTCTACCACCTATACATATTTTTTAAATTATTTATTTAAGTTGGCTTTAATATATATCCTTGGTTATCTCTGTTTAGAAGTGCAGGTAAAGAGTGTGGGAAAGCAAGAAAGGTGAAGAGTAGCTATTCAACAGTTAGGTCTTATGAATGAGTATATGGATCTATTGTGGCACTGGATATTTTATATAACCACAATTATTCAATTAGATTTCATAAAATCATAAAAAACCCTCAATGTATCTATCAGAAAGCTATATATGCATGTTCCTTCACAGAAGTAAAAAGAAAACAGCACTCTAGGAAGCCTGTTGACAGTCTACAAAATTATTCTAAATATCTGTTCTTTAAAGGCATTCTGACATCATAAAACCTGCTTTGAAAAAGGCATCGTTGTGAAATTTGATAGATATGTTTATCAACTAGCTGGTTGATTGTATATTTTGTAAAAAGATAGTATGCATTTCAAATAATATCTCATGTGAAATAAACTTTGTACACTCCTCAAAGTCTGTTCTTCATCTGTCAAAGGCAATGCATCTAAAGAAAAGTAAGAACTTGCTTTTTCCTGTGGATTCATATAGAATCAGTGTTTAAATTTTTTTTACTCAATTTCTGACACAAATAAGTGATAAATCATGGAAAAATTTTCCTGAGATATTCTGTCTTGCTAAAAATGCAAAATTCTGACTAAATTCAGATTTGCATTTGACTTTGTTGAAACTATCTGTTTTCATGTGAGGTGCAAAACATAAGGCTCGGGGTAAAAACAGCTTTGCATGATAACAGTGTGATCACATTTATAAACATGAAACATTTGGACACCAACAGCCAAACTGAGCTCTCCCTGTGCCTGTATGTGTTAAAGGCAGCCTGCACGAGTACAAATTGCTGTCTGCTCAGAGTCAGAATTGATGTTGCATGCATGCAATCCAGTAAGACTTGATCCCAAGACAAATTAAGACCTCAAATTCTGAAAGGTGAAACATGAGTTTCTAAAGCTAACTCCTCATCTTGTACAAAGTTATACAAAGTGTACAAAGTAATATAGGAAAAATGGAAACTTAATTTGAAAGTATGTTTCATTAAGTCCTGTAACAGCAGGTCAGCAGGAAACGGAGGTAAATGCAAGGCTTTGGTGAGAAACAGCAGTTTAGCATGTTCCCAAAGGATAATAAACAATTCACCTCTTCCCCTTCCATGGAAGGAAAAAAGGAAATTATAGGAGAATAAAGACTGGAAATATTTCCCTTACGCCACATACATATGCTATAAATATCTCAGTGTCTACACAAAGCCAAACTTTGCTAAGGGTCACATAAGATTTATATTGACACCAATCAGGAGAAATATTAGTATGGCAAATAAATTTCAAATATTTTGACTATCATCAGACAAGTACAATTAGCCTACTAATTTCTACTCCAATGGCCTTTCTACTTCTTGCTAGTGATCAGCTGCAAAATATTTGTGCAGAGTGGGAAACACTCCAGTAGCACAAAGAGCTTTTAGTGGCTTTTAGCTAGAAAGAATGCCTAAAAGCCTAACTCATTCCAAGGCTGAAGGTGCTTTTTCTCCTCTCGAGTTACCTGTTCAGACTCTTGTCTGCCCAAGTCTCTGGTCTTTGCTGCAACCTTGTTTTTTAGATTAAGAATGACATTCCAATGGAGCAAGCCTGCTCAACTCCATGTTAGTGTAGAAACTTAAAGCAGGTAAATCCTGTTAAAATCTTTTACAATCAGTGATTTCCCTCACGAAGTGAAATACTGAAGTGTTTATATAGAATATCCACTATGAGTAATTCAGAAAGGCAAAACAGAAATACCGAGTTTTCCCTCATGTAAGATGTCCATTCACAAGAGATCATCACATCTTTTCTTTCATGTGTACAGAATATTTAACACAGTTCAGCATTACATCTAAAAGTTATTACAAACCTACAATGTGAACATTTTTCAGGCAACCCCAAATATATTCCTTAGGTGGTACAAAATAGTTCTTTTCTCAGACCTAGAAAACATATGCATTGGTTTCCTACAGAAATAAAAAGCTACAGGGGTAGCACTGAACAATAAAGAGGATAAAATAACAATACATTATTTTAATTTTTATTTTAAGGTGCAGTTGTGACATATATTAGGAAACATTCCTTCCTTTTTGTTATCTTCCTGCTGCCTCAGCTGCGATCCAGCAGATCTTACCAACACCTGCAAATATCGATTCACTTCAGCAGCTGCAGTTACATAAAGAGCATCACTTCAGCTGTTCAGAGTCACAGGCTTGCCACACCTCACCCCCTGTGCTGGTGGTTAGCAAAGCACTGCTTTGCAGCAGAGCTCGTGCAAACCCCTGTGCTCACAAAGCAGTACTTTCCCCCCTGAAACTCGGACCCAGTGCTTGAGTGCTCACTGCATGCACAGCACGCTGTGGATCTCACTTCAGGCAGTACAGTCCAGCCCAGGAGCAGCTGCTGACACTGCAGGGACTGGCACTCCTTGGGGATGGATGGCACTGGCCACCCCAGCAACCTTGCAGCAGCAGAGAGGTGTCCCTTAAGCAGGATACAGCAGAGTTAGCACTGTGGCATGTCAGGCCAGAGCTGAGCTTCCCTTCCCTTCCCTTGCACAGCAGCAGCCATTCACCCCTTTCAGGTGGCCTTTCCAGCAGCTGATTGCACACAGGCTCCCTGGCAGCCCTGCAGTCACCTTCTGTAGACCAGTGAGCTTGGCCACTTGGCTGGGAGGAGGCAGGTGCCCAGGCCCACAGCACCCAGCAATGCCCTGCCCTGCACTGGGGCAGGCAGCACAAGGGAACCTGGGGCTGGGGAGTATTCCTGCCTCCAAACAGGGCCAGGGCTGGCCCTGGACCGTCTGGTGCAGACAAGGGGCTTGGGGCTGCCACACACACCAGCAGCTCCTACTTGACAGTTGATGTAGCTCTACCATGGCCAGAGGTTCAAGTGTTCAGGGTGAGTAGTAAAGATTACCAGCCCCTGGTTGGAGCCCATACAAATGTGAAAAGCCTCCACCCTGCCCCAAGAAAAAGCTTAAAGATACTAAGAAAACAAGAGAAAGTTGGGAGTATGATAAAGATATAAAATTGAGTGGTTGTTAAAAGTTACCATTTGTTATCACTTGTGTATTTAGGAAAGGTAACATTTAAAGGGCAGGAGATGCACATGTTTGCATACAGCAAGCCACACTTGCTTTTCTTTCCAGCTACCATGTTCCACAGAAAGCAACAGGTTTACCTGTGTTATCAGTCAGAGAGGAAGAAGGTTTGAGTAATGACCTCAAAACAAAGCTGTTCTTCCACACTATGCAGCCTTCTTCTCTATGCTGGAAAGAAATACAAGTAGCAGAGGAAGTCTGAAGCATGATAGAAAAAAACATTACCCAGAAAAGAGAATAAAACAAGTGCATAGCTATCCTTGTTTGGCTAGTTTTAAGTGCCAACAGTGCTGTGAGAACTTCAGCACAGCAGAAAAATCTGCACAGACTGCCTGTTGGAACCAGATGTACATGAGCTTAGAAAACAGAATTCACACTCTTCCTTGGTTGCATTTATTGTGCATGAACTTCACAGTCACATTTTACTGCTTTTCATAGAAATTATATAAATTGACATACACAGTCACATCAAAACCTGAGTTCTAAAAACAAATAACTTTATTCCTTATATGTATACTATAAAATTCTGGCTGTATTTTCAAGAAGCAACAGTTAAGAAGAACAGTCTAGTGTTGGATAGCAGCAAAACCTCCAAAATGTATTATTTTCCTTTGAATGAGACAGCCCACGTAGTTGTTGCACTCTCAACTGTCTAGGTACTTCTAAAGTTGTGCCCTAACACCAAAGTAGGATGAATTAATTTTCCTTTCTTATATTCAACTACAAGACCACTCCTCTTGATAGTCTTCTTCCCAGTTTTGATTAGTGATTACCCTATCCCCACAGAGGTATTGGCTTCTAAAATAATTCTTTGTCTACATTGGTAGACAAAACAGTACCCAGAACACAAAATGTTTCTTTCACCAGCCTTAATTCACCATAAATTAAAACCAAGAATCCTTGTTTCTTCAACTTCTAAAAGACCTTTCTGTCTTCTGCTGTTTTCCACTTCCCCACATACACCTTTTTTTGGTTGTTGAATCAAAATGCTGACATTTTTTGAAGGGCCAAAGTAAAGAGCAAGAAAGTAACAGGCATTTTTGACACATCTTTAAAAGCATTCAACACAAGTTGTTTACTAGATCAATGGAAAAGCTTACACTCAAGTATTTTTGCGTTGTTAGTTCAGTTGGCAGAGGAGGAACCTTGATACTAGCTAACACAAACTCCTAGTAATGGGAGAGTCATCAGCCCTGAGGATCCCTCTTAGAGTTTTAAAGCCAGAATTCTGAACAATTGCATATCACAGCATGGTTTTGTACCACAAACTTATATGTGAGATTTGCAGTTTTAGGGCACACACCTCTTTTTTGTAATCCTAAATTGGATGCCAAACTTCTCCACTTTCTTGACAAAGGAGAAAAGGAGACATCTAGAAAACAAGCATCTGTATTGGATTACTGAAGCACACCTCCTCCATCCCTGGAAGTAAAGGGAATCAGTGACAGAACACATCTAGTCTCAGCTTCAGCAACAGAAACTGTAAATACATCCCTTGGAAAGTCAGATTTTTCCAGACAACAAATTTCTATTCCAGAAATATAAAATACTTTGGTAGCCTGAAGCTTAAAGGTTACACAGCAATACAAAATAATAGCAACAACTGGGCAAAGTTAAACCATTAACTCAGGTCCAACTTTAACTTATGAGGAATTAAAAATCCTTGAAGTTGCAGAACTTTTTTCCAGAACTGATGATTTGAAGACAGCCAGAATCCAGTTGTAATAGGTTTATAGTGTATGCAGAGTTTATCCTTCCAGCTTAACTTCTACTTCAAAACATGAAAGATGATTGAAGAAGAGTCACATCTGTACAAATCAGTCTGGATATTACATTACTTCACGTTCCCCTCCAGAGCTCCAGCTGTAGTTTTCCAAATGCTGTTAAGTTTTGATTTGCTGAGATGTTAATGCCAACAGTCTCTTGCTGAGCAGTGCATTGTGTCGTTGAAGATACTCTATTACATCTCCTTGCTTCTCAACTATCTCTTCTAAACTGGAATTTTCCCTTGAAGTAACAAAAGTAAATACGGGTTTCAGTAAATGACAGCTTTCTAATATGTGAAATGTCAGAGCTAATTAACACAAACAGTTCCTTTCATTTCATTTTTGCTGGGATCAACTAATTGTTGAGGCAAAAGGCAAACTACAATACCTGTATGTTTAACTCCATTTTGCATAAGAAAGCAGGAAGAGAAAATTCATACTATGTATACACAACTGAGTTTCATATTTCCTGCTAGACAGTTACAGAGTGAGGATCTTACTGTTTAAGAAACCAAGACAGACAACATGCTAGAATTATAGTAAGAGCCATGGAACCTTTCCCACACACAGTAGGAAGCTTGTTTTGAGCAAGCATAGTATTGTTGTTCAGCTGTGGGAGATCATAAGCTGTTTAAGACAGAAATATCAGAAATCTCTTGATTAACCTGGAATAGCATCCATTATATGCTACTCCATACAGCAATATCTATCACATACCATGACAGCATCAGTACCAAAAAGTTGTGCTATTTCAGATGTACAACCTCATGTACAACTACCCTCCCCCCTTAAAATGTATATCCAGCTTTCAGCTATCCCTCATTTGAGCTCTGATAGTAACACTGCAACATTTACATAAGACCCAGTTAATTGAGGAAAAAAAGTCTGTAAAAGTACATTTTGTCAAATCTAATTAGGAAAGATGAAGTACCAATGCCCAAGTATAGTCTACTCTTTCCTTACATATTATTTCTTCTCAGCTGACCTGGGAATCTGCCCTCTTAGCACACTTGTGAGCATCTTAGAGGTGAAAAAGTTGTTCCTCAGCCTTACAGCATTTTGTGGAGGAACACTGCCCATTTCACAGTTCTTAGAAAGTGCTGAGAAGGATATTGAGTGGAAAAAAGCTTAGGTCTAAATAAAAACTTACTGTAGCTAAACTGGGAAAAGTAATGAACACAAGTTTTGTAAACAGAAAACTTGCCACCTTAGCCAGTAATGTGTGCTACCAACTTAAGGCTCCTGATCAGTAGCTTAGGTTGCAGAGGTCATGATATTCAAAAAACATTCTTATAACAAGGTCAACTGAAGGTCTCACAGGATTCACTTTTCAATAGATGTTAACTCTCAAGGGAAAGAGAGGCAGAGTTGTATAGAACTAAATTAAAATAATGGTTTTGCAATCAGCTCTCACAGGAAGTTTGCAGTCTTTAATCAAAAATAACCAGAGACTTTTCCTCAGTTGGTTATTGTTGCGGACACATTCCCTGGGCATTTGAGAATTTCTCAGGGGAGAAGATGAATGAGAAAGAAATGAGGTCCACCATGCAGTCTCCCTGGTTTTTATATCAAAATGGAAGTCAGACATGGTATCAAAACTCAAGACCACTCTAAATCCTTCCTGTATCCTGGAGATCTACTTCCAAATTCCATAAAAGCATGTGCATGCTGCATTTGTGACACCAGGGGAAGTCCCAAAGTATTAGTCATTTCTCATTAGTCGACCTTTCATGAAGGCAGCACATATAGAAGCAAATCATATCAGAAAATCTCTAATTAAATTCTTATACAGAAATCCATGTTACTTTCAATTACTAGTTTTTGTTAATTCATAGCAGACTGATTTCAGCAACTGGAAAATTGAGCAGTTGGAAGGTACACAAAGAACAAACAAAAAATAAGTCTTGGTGCCTGGACAGTTTCAGTTACTGCTGGACAGCTTCTATGTCTCACTGAGACCTTCCTTACTCCTTAAGCACCCTCTGCACCTTAAAAGTTCCTTCCCAAACCCAAAATGCATTCCAAATCCATTGCTAGAATCTCATGTCCAACTGCTGGCACAGAACAGAGCTACAAAGTTTTCTTCTTTGTCTATCAACTGCCCACAATATATTTCCTTCCCTGAAAAAACTGGCTGAAGCAGCTAGGCTTCTGTAGGCCTACCTTAAGTAACAGCATAAGACAACAGTATCTTTCCTCAAACTTCATATAAAATTAACTAAACCAGATTAAGTTATTTATATTAAAGGTTCATGTACCCAGCCATAAATGGTCAAATCACCTCCATCCTTATGTTTGAGGATTTCTGTACCATAGTAAATTGTCATTTACTACGTAGAAAGTACAAGACTGCTGCATCTCATCTGTGTATCTAAAATGGGAGGCTTATGCATAGTTTCCTTCAGAACTGTTATTCCCACCTCTGGTTTAGCTGGTAGGTTTACAATTACATGGAAATCTACAGGAAATCATGTAATTTTATATACAGTGTATTCAAAATACACTGTATATATATAAAATATTAGTGTTACCTATATACCATGGCTGAACATGGCACACAATAAATACAGAATTCTTACCTGAATCCAACTTCTGAGGTAATGTGACTAGGGTAGGCATACATCTTCTCTTCTTCAATTATATCAGGTCTTGGCTTGGCACGATTGAAGTTGCTTATTTTCACTGCAAGAAAGCTTTATAAATTAGTTGGAAAGTGAAAAAAAATAACCCAACCAACCAAAGAAGCTTTAACACCAGAGTCCAAAAATCTTTAACAGATGATCCTAAGCTTACCTTAGGATAGGAGATGGAAAGACAATAAAGGAATCTGAGGAATGGGAAAGAGGGGAAGCAAAGAAAGAACCCATTTCTACTCATTTCTGGAATTGCTTTAAGTCAGTGATAGTTTGGCAAATTGATTTATTCACTGGTTCACTTTTTCTATTCCCCTCAGTCCTGCTGCTTAAAACATCTGAGGATGGAAGTTTGAACATACTGCTTAACATCTGCAAAGTTTAATCTGCCACCTAAGAGAGGGTGAAACCTTAGTTGCCTTTTACAGCATAGCAAATTAAGCCATTAAAAAAACTGTAAGAAGTTTTGTACTGGTAGCTGGTTCAGAACTCCTAGCTGAAGCTCTTTAATAAACACTAGTTCAACTAGACCAGCTGCAATGAAGCAGCAGCTTCATTGCCTGCTCAGACTAGGGCAGACTTGCTAGAGAAAGCCATTGTGAACCTGGCAGTGCTGGCTATCAAACCCAGAAGTCATTCCTGGGCACCTGTGAATAAAGTTTAAGGCTAAATTTAACAGACGTAGAATGGGGATGGGTGGGAAAACTTGTAGGCACCCTCTGCATTATTTGGAAAAGGAAGCTGAAAATATTTAAAGCCATTCAATGTCAGATCCTGATTCAGAGAAAATATCAAAATATCCAGAGTATGCATTCAGGACTGTGCAGTGAGGGCTGTTTGTGAAACAATATATCTAATGCCACGAAAAACACTGCAGTGCAGCTCTGTGAGAAATCCACACTGCTGCAGCAGAGAAGGAGTGTCCTTACAAGTCAGTACTATGATGGGGTTTATTACAGGCCACCCTGCTAAAACAATGCTAGGACCCTCCAGAGGTTAACTACAAGTTAAGCTCAAAGGTTAGTTATTTCTATGATGGTATTTCTCTACAAATAAAACCACAAAGGAATGGATGTGGAATTCTCAACATGTGTTGTTTGTGGGAATGTTGGTCTTTTATTGAAGTGATATTAGAAGTATGTGAGAAAGTAATTAAATACATATATTTAGTAAGTCTTTTAAAGCTTCACTCCCTATCCTAGCAGTAAAAAAACTTAGAATAGTAAGCTGACATTTAGAGATGTCTGCATCATACTTCATTCCATGCACTTTTACCTCACTTGAACGATTTATATATGTCAAGTCTATTATAGGTCAATCACAGCAATTCCTTGTATATTTCTGATTCTCTGCCTCTGCATCCTACAGCTATATACACACACTGCTGCATGGAGATAATTTTAAGGAAGGCAGTAGTCCTTCACAGGACACTGGCTATCATACGATTCAAAAACAGCTCCAACATGCAAGAGGAAGTATCCAGAAT
The DNA here is from genome assembly GCA_013398075.1 of Notiomystis cincta. Taxonomy (NCBI): domain Eukaryota; kingdom Metazoa; phylum Chordata; class Aves; order Passeriformes; family Notiomystidae; genus Notiomystis; species Notiomystis cincta. Next base: position 156,297 of record VZRX01012159.1, read on the forward strand.
TACAATCAGGTATTCTCGATCTGTGAGAGAGAATTAATTAACAGAAAATAAGTCAGATACATGAACTTTCTACAGATAAGCATTTATGTCTCATTCAAATAGTTAAATAATTATTTCACTGTGAAGAAACAATGTGTGAACTGGTGCTGCCTTATCTCCAAAATTTAGGAGTAACAAGAAAAGGGTGGGTAGTTTTTAGTGTAAATTTGCCTTAGTCTCCTCATTGTTGCTCAGCTGATACTATCTTAGCAGTATCTGCTAAGTGCTTGCCTTGAAGAGGGGAACTCTAAACCTCAGCAGAGAGCTGCCCTTAAAAGCATCCCATTAAAGAAGCTTCATGCTTCCATCCAGTCATATACTCTTCTTTGTCTGAGAGAAGAAACCCATCTGAATGTCATTATTACTACACATTCTCAGGGTATTTTCAAAATTGGCCAAAGACATTTGTTTTGTCTCAGTACAGCCTTAATTTGATATTAAAACACTGAAAAAACCTTAGAATCCACCACTACAGGTAAGACAGACATGAAGCAAGCCTCTCAGCTTACCTCAATAAGCATTAGGATGGAAAACAAGAAAACAAATCACACTACCCATTAGAGAAAGCAACCTAGGGTGACTGGAAGTCTTCCTCATCTTGCAGCAAGTGTAAAGTCATATAAAAATTAACTCTAGTTTTGTACACCAAGCTTTAGAGAATGAATTTATATTGATTTGGGGCTGCCCAGGAGATCAGGTAGCTGTTGCTAAAAGACACTGCCTTACTCCTTCCTAGCAATGCAACTCTTCCCCTTAGCTCCAGGATTCACTGGACCCTTCTTCAAGCCTCCTTTATCTGGAAAGCAGAATATACACCCCACAACTTCCTAGTACACACTGGTTAAGGAATTTGAAGGTCACAGGAATTGGCATAGTATGAGTCAGGAAACAATACCCTTTTGGTGACAAATAAGCAGAAAAATAGTTTGAGAGTTCCTACGGAAGTACAGGCTCAGACCTTACTACCATGAAGGTCATCTTTCTTGCACTTACCCTTTTTGGTCAAGGTAAGAGACACACAATGTAGCTCTTTGAGCTCCAGCAGGCCTCAAGGCTAGAAATAGTGTTTCTCTGGAATTCCTAACATTCTATTAAAGTTTTACAATTTATCTCTTATTTCCCGAGTTTCCCAGAAAAGTAAGTATGCGTATGCAAAGAAGGGATGATCTCCAGCATTCTTGGAATAGTTTTCAAGGACTGCCATGATTGCATTCCCTCATCACTGCCTTGATTCTTCCAGAGGACAGTCAGTCTACTTGAGCCATGTCGAGCCACTCAGGGGAAAGCCTGACAAGCTTGCAGCATTCAGGCCTCTGCACACTTGTAAGACAAGGACATAGTCTAGGGCTGGGACCTTATTTCTTGGTGCACTTTTGATGCTGTTGCAGGAGGTCAAGAACAGGTTTTATTTCCTAGACAAACAAGCTACTTGGCTTGTACAAACATACCAAAGTTTTCTTTTCAGCATGTGTTTATCAATTTCTCAGATAATTTTGGAAAGTTTAAAGGCAAGTGTTTTATCAAGTCTTCACAAGTTACACCAAACCTATAGCAGACAACCTTACAAGCCAACAGTGACAGCACAAAACAAAGCCTCACAGTTTTATAAAGCACTGTTATGTTTTGATATGATCACAGCTTCCAAAACCCATGCTTCTTTTAAATATTCATTAGAAGGAATCTTCCATTTTAATGTCAAAGAGAAACTGAAGCCTTGGGGTGGGACCAGAGAAAGAGGAAGAGGCTGTATAAGGCACAATCACATGATCAGGTATGCAAACCCCACATGTAAATCCCAAAGGCAGTTCTGACTGAGCCAGCCAGCTCTTACTGCTTCACAGCTTGTGGTGCACACATTTGAGAAACACTGATAAACAGACAAACCTGTTCACAGGATACTTTTTGAAACAATTAGGCATTTATTGCCACTTCACTGGATTAACAGCTTTGAGATAACATGGAGCTTTCATTTAGCAGCCCTTGGAACCAAATCAAGCCTGACAACCTTTCCCAATTTGTTTTGGATTTGCCTTAGTTCTCCTTCTACAAGCACAGATCGTTCTGTATTTATAATGGCACTTAAATGCCTTGGGGTACCCAAGTGAACTACTGTGAGGGCAAACAAAACAACTGAGTACCAGCTATAAGAAATGTCACACAAGAAGGCAAAGCTTTCTTCTCTCACCTGTGTAAATCACTAAGCATGTCAGGGAACTAATCATCTCCAGGCTCAGGACTCCCAGGATAAGATACAAGTACACTTTACTGTGATCAGGAAAGGAATGCTGCACCGACAGAATCAAGAGCAGGGCTGTATTACCTAGAAAACAAACGTTATATTTCACAGATTTACTCATTTTATTAGTTACTGAAAATAAACCAATACTTTTTCATCCCCAGTATCTGCATTAGGCTACAACATTTCAGTAATGCTTCTCCATTTCATACCACACGTGCCACTTCAGCTATTTTCCTTAATGTGAAAGCTTATACCTGCTGGTAGTAAAAATGAGGTTTCATTTCACCATATGCCTGTAACAGTAGACAATTATGAGTTTTCCTACAGATTCTTCTGACTTAAAAAACAAGAGTGCAAGAAACATGCTAGAAATACCTAAACTATGTACAGTTTCTGCCTTTGCTGCTATCTTACCCATTCTTTCAACTCCTAAGAGATCACATTGGTCAGTTGAAAATGAGGGAGCATTTTCCTTCAAGAAGTGGATTTAAAATACTTTTAAATGAGGCTAACAGAGCAAAAAAACCTAAATACCTTCCTTTCAAAGCCTACTTGCATAGGCTTCCATGTGCCTAGCTATTATCTTAATACTTGAATGTTACTGAAAGTTTAACTAAAATGAGTACAATTAGTCAAGGAGAAAAAATACTGAGTTATAGACATAAAAAGTATTTTCAATTCTTTACACACCATCTTTTCTGATGCCAGTGTGAAGTGTTCTCTTCCTTCCTGTAAAAATGTTACAACCAGTCTCTGGGTAAAGAACTAAATTTCTAAAGACCATTAATGTAGCTAGGGAACTGTGCAGTTCCCTTTTCTACTGTGTTAGTCAAGTGAAGGATGTGGTATCAGCAGTCATTACCATGGCAGGAAGCTTGCAGAAATGGAAGAACTATCTTGTGAACAACAGATGATCAAAATTCTACAGCACACACCTGATTGCACCTGAACATTCACAAATCCCAGAGTTTATCTAGTAAGGAAGAAGTGGGCTCCACCTAAGGCTGAAAGCAGGGCTAAGTATTGCAGATTACACTGCAACAGGAAGAAATAATCCTTTTACATCATTAAGCCTCCTGTAGCCTGCTTTTGTCACTGCACTCCAAACACTTTACATCTTCAGAGCTCTATCTAGTGGCCAGAGCCTGAAGTGTTGTGCATTTGTCAGGCCGACTAGCTCTTTTAGGGACTGTGGGGAAAGCAAGCTAGGTTTTTATACAGAACGGGACCATTTCACTTACTAATTCTGGTGAAAAAAAGACCTACTCCAGGAGGCAGCTGGGATTATAAGAGGCAAAAATACTGTAAAAGCCATCGCTCTGCTCTTTTCCACTGATATTTGTGAGAAAAGTCCCCTTAAGTTAAATGGATTTCAGATTTGGAAGCGATTTGTAGAAAAGCTTCACCACTTAATTGCACCTACACTTTACAGCTAAACTTGTCAGTTATGTGACTTAAAAATAGAGAGTTAAATCGCTCCTATACAGTGCCCTTTATCCACAGAAAGTAGGAAAAAGCAATCAGAAATGGAGCTGAATGTTACACAGAGCCCCAGTGAAGATCAGAAAATTGGTTATTTCACTGAATTCAGACAGCTGTTGAGCAACAAGCAATTCAACTGTTTCTATGTGGATTGCTGAGCTTGAGAAGAGAAGAGCAGCATACTTCTTGGAAGGACTAGCAGTCTTACCACATATCCAACCAGACAAATCAATATGCAAATCAAGATCATTAGCAGTCAAATACAGGCCTTGCTGATTGAATATTTTATGGCTGAAGACCTAATGCTAATGACTAAATGTTTTACTCAACCTCACACTCATGAGCATTTCTGCACTACAAACAATTCCTTACAACCTGCATTGGGCAGGCCAGAAAGATCAGTCCAGAGGTTCATTTGACTAAAATATAATTTGTAAGCACTCATAGGCAGGTTTGTAAAAGTTCATAATATATAATACACAATTACATATAAACTGTTCAGTCTTTTATTGTGGCACAGTTTAAAGCTTTAGATGGAAAAACCCCAAGTTGACTTCACCTGTGGCATGTATGAGCAGTGGAAGCCTTTTCAGATGCTGTGTTGATCGGTATATGGAGAAGTAACCTCTTTTTCTGACTCTGCTGTGGTGGTGCTGGACATATCGTTCAAAAAAGACATGCAGAACCCACAGAACTACTTTTGCAATTATTATGACAGTCTGCACTTTGAGTGGGTGAGTGTAGTTTCCAGGGCACTTATCTTGGTTTGGATTGGGGTAAGAACAAAACATAGCTGCTAAAAATGCTAGAACAACAAAAGCAACCTGGAAGAGAAAGGAAGAGAGAAAAATCTTTAAAGACAGCATTTAGCTATATAGATGAAAAAAAACCTGAAACACAAAACCAGGATTATGTAGTTAATTCATTATGCATTACTTTCTAAATTGATCTTATTAGAGTTGAGGTAACATATAAAACAATAGACACTTGCTACAACCACTACACACCACTCTGGGTATATACCAGTGACTGAAATTGCTAAGTAATAAGACTGACTTCCAGAAGGGCAACCAGACTCCAGCAGAACAGAGCTGGTAATTGTCACCCTTCTCAGAATTTCTACTAAATCAATTTCACCATTCCTCAAGTCTTAATAGTGACGTGAATTCATTTCTGGACCCTCCGTACAATTCCTTTTCACTTTAAGGAGAATTTGATTTATGTGCCTATAAAAGAGAAATCACATCTTTTTAGACTCATTCAATTACACTCAATGCTGCTGTGTAGGACAGGCTCTTATCTTATTGGTACAGTCTATGTTTCCTTACACTGACATTTCCTAAGTGAAAATCAACCCTTTACTACAGCCACTGAAGATTATCTTCAGGTTGACATTAGAAAAGTGAATCATGATAGTACCTTAAAGTGAATTATTAACACTAGGTAGGCATCTTTGCCAATTGGTAATCATTCTTTAGTATATTTACCATCATATTTTCCCATTTTACCTTTTTACTTATGTCAGAAAAACCAGACAGATTGTCAAGCAGATGCATATATAGTCAGACTATATATATACTTATCCTTTCAGACTACTGCCATTATGCCATAACTTTTGCTGTCTTCTAGACTCCTCTCCAAATTTTCAGCAGCAGCAGTGAGCATCAGCAATCTTTTGGCCAATTAGAAAGCACAGCTGTGGATGCATATTACCTGTAGTATATGTATACACACAGGGCTTTCTTAATATTTATAGAGTTTTGTCACAGAACATATTTCCTCTACTGTGTTCATTCAGTGAACAAGAACAACATTCTACTTTCTCATCTTGGTTCATTCCACAGAACAGGAATATTTTAAAAACAGAACTGTAAAGATAAGCAACTCCCACCAATACAAAAATAAACTAAGAGCTTCTACAGACAAAACATTAAAAAATCAATTTGCCTCAAGTCTGCAAATGAGTTCTAATATACTTAGTTTAAAAAAAAAAAAGTGTCAGATGTTCTGCATGTCATAACTGACAGAAACAGCATATCAGAACTGAAGATGGAGGAAAGTACCCAAATTTAATTTGCTGCCTTTGTTTCCATACTTAGGTCTATGAGTATTTAAGATCCCACCACCCCGTTTCCACCCTCTTGAACTTATATTTCCTATTTTTGTACTTTCTCAAGCAACACTCTTCACAAAAATTAACTTTTCAGAACTACTTAATTACTCTTGAGACAAACTGCCCTTAGCTTGCTCTGGTTGTGACCAGAGTTAGGTAAGTGGGGAGGGAGCAAGAAAGGGGAACCATTTTCACACAACTGTCAATACCTAAAAAAGACATTACAGAGGACAGATAGGATAGAAGGTGGAAGGAAAGAAACCCAAACCAAAATAGGAGTGTACCCCACATTATCCGTAAGACCATTACTTCAAATACAAATTAAATACCATATTATCTTGAGATAGGTTAAGTAGCTAGATTAAGTAGTTAAATAAGAGGAATGTTGTTTAATCTATTATTTTACCACTTTACCTTTTCTTACACTTTTACCTTTTTTTACAAAGCTAAGAATAATTCAGCTATTTTATTTGATCTGTTTACTGTTTGGTTTGCTATTTTACAATAGTGACACAATTAGTTCTACTCCTCTCAGGTGCTAGGAAGGCATTTCAGTACAGAAAATGACTATATTAAACTCATGCAAACAGGAATGATCTAGCTTTGCATCTCTACTAAATGACTACTGCAGTTTATACAAGAAGAAACAGGAAGCTGGCATTTAGAATGGTATTTATTAAATATGTTTTGCTTGCATTGTTGGGCAGTTCAATAACAGGTGTTTCACTCTCCCACATATTTTTACACACAAGAAGTTATTGTTATAAAGAGTAGTATTTAAGTTCAATTTTGTGTATGTGCACACACACAGAGGATTAAGGAAAGACAGGATTAATATAAAGAAATTATTTCTAGCCTGTATACTTCAAATTGCTCTCCAGCCTCCTGATGGGAAGGCAAAAGGAAAGGCACTCAAAAACCCAATCCCACCACACTCAAGCATATCCTACCCACACTTTCCAGAACTGTATGTAACTGGGCAGCTGCACCACAGCAGCGGTTTTGCTACCTAACTCCATTTCTTGGCACAGGAAGGTGAAGACGAACTATTCCAAGTTACATACAAATTGCTTTAGAGATGCATTACAGCTCTACTGCATAATATGGTGATGGCTTAACTTCTCCAGGATATTTACCCCTTTGGCAGACTGTGCATCAGAAACCAACCTGGCCTCTCTTCATACTCCACAAGACTTATGCATGTTTGCAGAAGCATAGGGGAAAGAAATCCAATAAGCTTGTTTTCCCCATCCATCTTTTCAGTGAGAGAGACAGTGCCACTCAAGGTAGCAATTATAATGCTATTTTGCCAACAGAAAAGGATACTTCTCCATTTTGCTCCAAGGACCAACTGATTATTGAAGCAGGTTCAGCAACAGTGGTGAGACTTAACCTGTGGAAATGTGTGTTGACAGATGCCACAGAAGTTTTCCCTCTTTACCTACCCACACTTCTCTCCTTTTGCAGGAGTCAGGAAAAGGAGTGGGGAGAATAGGCAGCAGTTTCCTAGGATCTGGGTTACTGACATTTGCCTGCATCAGTTATGGTAGTTGATAGTAAAGCCCCAAGGCTGGGCAGAAAAATAGTCACTGCTCTATTACCAAAAGCAGGCTTCAAGTGCCTTCTGTAATGGAATGGCACAGAGTTCTGGCAGGGGAGGAGAATAAGGCTGGATATATGGTTTCCATTGGGAGTTTGGGTAGCCTACTCAGCAGAACAGCAGAGGTCTTTAAGTCTACATGACAGTCAGAGGGGCATTTCCTGATTCTACTACAGGGCCCACAAAACATCTACTCCTGAAATTAGAAGGCTAAGGCACACTGAACAACTTCATGCAGCTGCCCCAAAGAGAGACCCTAGAGGCTGGTATGTGCTTTTAAAGTCCTGGCAGAGAGCATGTTTTCAAGAGCACTGGGCACTGTATTTTTTGTTTGAGATCAAATGAAGCTCTAAAGTAGCTTGTGTCACTGGTACTATAGAACCATAGAATCTAGGTCAGAAAAGACCCTTAAGATCACCAAGTCCACCCTTTACTTAACACTACCATGTCCACTGCTAATCCATGCCCCTAAAAGACATGAAAGTGCCATTTCAGTCAGATCTTAAGCTCAGAGCTCTTCAGCCTTCTTTCTTCATATCTGGTTGCCACATACAAGCAACAACATGCCTCTTCAGCTTATCAAGGACAAACTCATTACTAGGCAGGGTTCTCTCTGCCTCTGTCTACCAGGCCCATAAATGCCTAGATAATGTTCAGTATTTGTGCTTTTTGCTCTTAACCTCCAGAAGTGAGAGCAAGAAGTAACATTTGGATTAATTTATCTCTCCATTCACTACTATGCAACACCCCTTAAGCAAGTCTAGCTTTACTTTAGTTACCTTCTCTCTGAAAGTAAGTTTGCTCTCAGAAGGAATGGCATGGAAATGATCTCAGCCCTCTATAACTAGTATAGCACATCTATGGCAATAATATTATTTTTAAAGCACACTTCAACAGCACAGAACTACCATTTAAAATTTATCACAATGCCAACAACCAGAATGACAAAGCAGCAAATAACTGATAGCATATACACTATTAAAATTTATTGGCAAAGGGGACCTCACCAGTTTGGGAGACCAGTGCATGCAATTCACTATCCTATCATCAGAATTCTGTCACATGACCAGTAAGTTTTCTTAGGGAAATCATGCTTCTTAAACTTACATGTATTAGCAACAGGAAATTGGCAAGGAGAACTGCTGGGATAGCATGAAATCTTGGCCTCAGCTGGGAATGCAATGTATGAGATGAACTCAGTGGTGCATCCAGTAGAGGATCATCTTCCAAACTCTGTGTTATTTCCAAGGAACCCTGGAAAAGAAGGGGAGGGCAAACAATAGCAACAGGTAAGCTCTAAAAGTAAAGTACAAAGGTTTGGGAATTTTCTGTTAGCAAATCAAGCCTTGTGGGGGAAAAAAAACCCCACTAGGTTAGTATCTTGAGACAAGCTCTTAAACTCTCAGTAAACTCTCATCACATCTTTATGTGAGAACTCAGTCCCTGAGGAACCCAATACTTCCTGGTATCACACTGAGCCTTCAGGAACGTCAGTCTTTAAAATATATTACAAGTATCTGAGCTTCAGCCTTGAGAGATGTCAGAAGTATCAGTATATTTATGGGAAAAAGTAGAAAAAGTGACAAAGTCTCTCACATGCTTCATACAGGTACTGCAAAACTCTTCGTTGTCCCTACTTCCGTCCAGCTACAGTTGGAGGCAACAACAAAGCTGCAGTGTAACAGTAACAGTTTTGAGTATTCAGCCTCTGATACTACTGACATGTAAAAACACCTACAGCAGCAACTAGACCTGAACTCAGGCAAGAAAGAAGCAGCAGTTCAGAGGAAGAAGACGCTATCAAGTGCTGAGCAAGACATTCTCTGCCTACACTAGAAAGAATGCAGCCCGCCCTAGTCACGCTGGAGCCAAATATTAGGTCTTTGACTTCACATTCAGCTCAAATGCATCTTTGACTAAGCAGAAGGTAAAACCAAGTATGGGTGGAAGGAAAAACCTTGGACAAGGAACTTGCCCCACAGCTATGCATCCCTGCTCCTTTCAGGCCAGGACGAGGTCATTCAATACATATTAAGTGGAATACACACAGACACTATGATGGCCAAAACTGCTACAGTTTCTCTCTTAGCACCCCTTGCCTCAGAAGACAAAGCAACTGAAAATTTCCACTCAAGTTTTAATTGCTCTTCACCTTAGTGATACCATCCACAGCCCAGAAAAGCAAGACAAGGGCAGACCCCGTCCCCCTCTGGACTTCTGACTATTCAGACATGCCAGAGTTCACCTGGCTATTTACAGTTTTATAAACTGAGGACTTTGCCATGAGAGAAAGCAGCATAAGCCTCGAGACAAACAAAACACACCATCCTTTGAGACAGGAAGAGAGGGATTAGACCTAGGTTTACACTTCATGTCAACATGGACAATGTAGATTGCCTCCTCAGTGTTATTTCACCTGCAGAAAACTGCCTGCAGGGAAGGAAATGGTCATCAAGGGTTATTTCAGTCAATGACCAGTTTTTTTAGAACCATGAACACTACCCTTGCCCTACCACAGAGGAGCGTGAACAGACCACCCTCAGCTATTTGATACCTTTTAATTAGCCCAGTCTTTGAGTGCAAATGACCCTTACTGAAATACCTGCCTGGTAGGATGACCTGCACCACTAAATGTTTATGAATGGCACTCCTCTTATGTCACTGATACAAAATCCAGAAGCATGAGAGTGAAGATGCCCTCTCTCCCTCATTTGCCCGTTTTCACGGGCCAGGTGTAACTTTAAGCTCTCCAGCAAGGACCAACACTCCAGTAGCCACAGCATCTTGCCTTATTCTTTAGATTGCACATCAATAAAAAATTCATTACTATGATGGTGCAGAGACACTGGAACAGGTTGCCCAGTGAGTCTACAGATGTCCCATTCCTGGAAGAGTTAAAGGCCAGGCTGGCTGGGGTTTTGAGCTGGTCTAGTGGCAGGGGAGGTTGGAAATAGATCTTTAAAGAACCTTCAACCCAAACCATTCTATGATCATAGAATCATTAGCAGGGTTAACAGCTCACATCTCCCACAAACACAGCAATTCTCTTTAGGACAAAATCCTTTGTCTCATGGGAACAAACGAATCACCATTTCTGCAAAACCATGAGGGACCAGGGCACTCCTTCACAAAGCTTTATCAGAGCTCTGACCATGCTACTTTCTCTACAAGACTGGCTGCAATCCATCTTTGCATCCTAAAATACAGCTAGTATTAGGAGGCACTAGATGACATAATCTCTTCAAATAGATATTATTACAGACAACATGGAGAGGAGGGGAATTAAAGCACATGATGATCCCATGCAGTCAATCTGACATAAAGAAAATCCAGTAAATGTCCTAACTAGAGCAAACACAGGTTTCATTTAATTAGGATGAGCCAAAACCACAGCTGTCAAAAGCCAAAATGCCTTAAACCCAGACTTGTTTGGCACTGCTGCTGAGCACAGGTTTAAGCTTTAGCCTCTTGGCTCCCTGATCCACTTCCAGCATGTGACCGCTTCCATAGCAGCCCAGCTCCAGGAGGAGGGCAGGCAGCAACAAGCCACAGCCAGCAAGCCTTGCCCACGCAGGCTTCCAGCTGGGGCGAGGAGAAACACACAAACAAACACAAAAGCGCCGTGGTCATGCCAGCGATAATCCAGAGATGGCACTGACAGGATCCGCCTGTGGAAAAATAACCCAGAAAACCTGAAGGAGCCACACGAGCAAGCTCGATAAGGGGCTAATAATATCGATTAAAACCAAGCCCAGGCCCAAACGCCTCGGCGATTTTTCAAACCCACTGGGGAAGGGCAGGGCGGGGAGCGAGGGGCCACGGCGGCCTCCTCACTTCCGAAAGGGCCACTGGGGAGGCGCCTGGGCCGGCGGCTCCCCCAGGAAGAAGCAGATAAAGCCTCGGGCGCCCAGGACGGAAAACAGGCAGGAAGAGGCGGAAGGAAGAGACGACAGGGAACACGAGGCGCTCGCCCGGCGGCGCCCACCCTCAGCGGCAGCCCGGCCGCTCACCCGGGCGGCGCCCCGCGGCCGNGGGGCCCGCCCTGCGGTGCTGCCTGTGCCGGGGCCGTGCTCGGTGCGGGTCTCTCGGCAGCCCGCGACCGAATTCAAAACGGGGAGCACTTTCAGCAGGCTCCGGGCTGGTGTCCCTGCGGGGTCGTGGCTCGGGAGGCAGCGCTGGGAGGGGAAAGTACCCCAGTAGCAGATGGTTGGCCAAAGGTGTGGTAAAGGCAGCGCAGTGTTGCTGTCAGCTTGCAGGGCAGAATATTTTCCCATCTCCAGCTGGTCTTGCAGGGACTTCTTGAGGAAAGGATGGAGTCCATGCAAGCTAGTTAGTGTTTCCAGTGGATCTGGTTGCCCCTTCAGATCACAAAACGTTTCAGCGCTTTATACATTTTCTTGGCCCTGTTTGTATATTTTGTGAAGAAACGCGTTTTCTTTAAAACGTGTCCTTGGTAATTTCATTTTTTAACCCTTTGTGATCACACTGAGACAGACTGTGGCCACTCAGAGTCCAGACTACTCCCTTATGGATCTCTGTCTTATTTCATTGACAGCCTTGTGTATTGTGCATACTCCTCAGCCACTTAGCTGTGCTTAGTTATTCTTTGGTAATTTTTGTTAGTCTCTCTGACGTTTTTCAGCTATAATCTTTCTGAAATGAGAAGGATCAGAATGACACACTGTGCAAGCATGTACAAAGTACGAATTTCCGAAGCATCATATTTGATATCTGTTGTGTGCTCTGTTCATCTGCTAATGTTTCTTAACCTTCTGTTTGTTCTACACGAACATCCCTTAACCTTCAGCTAATGCTAGTGAGGACTCTGAAGAGGATCAAGGCTGTAACGGGGGTTTGAGAGACAAGTAAGATTGTATCCTCTCCAGCTTGTAATTGTTCGATTTGTACAATTTAAGAGAAGCCAGGATTTCACCCTGGACAGCTGCGGTGGTTCTGTCTCTCTTGAAAGCATGTTGAAGTGCCAAGGGGTGCCAAACTGCTCTTGAGGTATGAGCTTCTTCAGAGAAGAAGTTCCAAGTTTTTTATCTCAGTTTCTGTGACTTTCCTTGGCCATCTTTTTCTGAAAAAAATACTCAGCTGAAACCTTCCACCCGGAGCATTTACATTCATCACTGGTATTCATTTATTCTTGTTTAATACAGATACACACGTTTAATGAACTGGACAAGTATCTTAAATTAAAAAGAAGCCTTAAATTTGCTCATTGGACTAAGATTAAGTCTAGCTCCTGTGCTAAGAGCATGCCCTGTTCCAGTTTCTCAGCCTAAATGTTCCTTTTTCTCCTCCTTATTGTGCTTCCTCTTTTTTGTTGCTGACAAGAGCACAGTTACCACTGATCAGCAGGCAGACAACAAAAGTTTTCACTGATGGTGAAGTGCAGCCACAATTTGCTGATTGCTGCTCAAGTAATTAGTGTTTTTTTTTTAAGGTGCTCTGTCTTGCCTAGTAGGTATGCTCAACATCTACAAAGATCCAATAATCATCAGAGATTAAGGGTGGTTCCATAGATCAGTCTGCCACTTGATTGTTCAATTTTGACTGCCAGAACTTCCCATTCCTTTGTATGCCTATACAATTTACCTGCACAGGGCCTTTGCCTGAGCTTTTTCCCAGCCTGAAAAGTATGAAGTCTTTACCTTTTGTTTGGTTTGCAAGGAGCAACAGTGTCTGTTCTGGAATAACCAGAAATGCTTGTGTGCAGTGTGTTATACCTAGTCCCACAGCCAAGAAGCTAATAACAGTGCCAGTGAATGACAGTGGCTGGAATATTTTTTACTATAAATATATTTATACTGATAAAAATATGTTATAGCCATTTATTTTAAAAATAATTAAAATAGCATTTTTTTTTAAGGAATTAACAACGATAAAAAACAATAACAAGACACACAAAAATTCACATATCACCTCATGTTCCTTATAGCTACCATTGTTTTCATTTATAACCAACAGCACATTTATTTCTCATTTCCTCACATTTTGTTGGCTTCCTTACATGCATGCTTAGGAATGCACACACCTTCTTGTCCTTTAATCAGGGGAGTTTGGATTCTGAATTTGGCAAGGATGATATTTGAGGGGAAACAGTAGAGGGGAAGGAGATTTAAAGAAAAAATTGAAGTGTTTTAGAGCAGTTGTTCAAAGTAGCTACCTTTTTCCATCAGTATAATAATTTGGGTTGTGGAAGTCCTCCTTCTGCTGCCTGTCTATAAAATGCTATAAGCTAGTCGTAATCTTGGGTTTAGCCTTTTTTTTCAGATATGTAATACATTGTATCAGCACAGTGCTAGTTCAAAAGGGAACACAATTGCTGATAAGTAGTTGCCATTTCTCTGTGCTTTTCAAAGATAATTTCCTAATAATCTCTGTTTATTCAGAAATTTAGAAAATTAGTCTAATCTATAATCCATTGCTACAAAGTGCTATATACTTACAAAACACCTCTGTTCAATGTCTTGCATACATGTATGCAGTGTTGTGAGACATACCATTAGACAAATGTTTAAGATAAAATCAAAAGAACAAATTCTTCTAACTGTAATTTTAGAATCCCAAAGTCCCAGTAAGTTTACATTTATTAGCACTCATTTGAATAGCTCTAATTTTATATATAATTGTAAACCTTGTTTCTACTGAATTAAAAAATGAAGAGTTCTCAATGGATTACTGAAGAGCGCAGTTAGGGAAAAAATTACAAGGTTAAATATTTGAAGTGCATAAATACTGTATACAACACTAGTTAAGATATTTACAAGTATGTGACTGCCAGTTTCAACTGGTTTACCTAAAACAGGTACGGAATCTTTGTAGTAGTAGTCCACTCTGATCTTGCTAGATCACCCAGTCTTTGCTTCGGTTTTAATTTATTATTTTAATTACTAGATTCACACTATTTTTTATAATGAGAAGTTTTAGTGATGTAGATAGGTTTTAAGAAAGTAGCATCTTCTTCTGCTCGATTCCTGTTCCATCTTCCATCAAATTTTGCAGACATAGTCATTTTAGTGTGGAAGAACTTGAAAGTCTTGCTCCTGAAGGATGATCTAATGCTGGGCAGTCTAAACCAGATAAAGATATGGCCTGTTCTTAAATTATTTCCACTGCAACTCCATCAGCAACAATGAAGGTATCTCATAAGGGTAAGATACGATGTGGTATGGCCCAACTATGCTATGTTGCCCTTAGGGAAAGCTTGTGTAGATTAGATACCCAGGATTAAATGCTCTACTTAGGCATTACCTTTGCCATATTATTAATCATTACAATATTTGGGGACTAGCTGTCACAATTGTATCCTCACAAAGAGGTGTAATATCTACTTTTCTTCCTCTCAGTTTCATTTAAAATTTGGCATCAATGGAAACAGGATTGGGCTCACAAACTTTTTCACATTCAACTATAAGATGTAATTATTATTACTGTTTCTTTTTCATACTGCAAGTAAAATTAGTACTTAAACTGTATCCAGCTCCATGTAGAGAATACACTCTCTGGGTTGTGACAGATCCCAGCATTACTAAAAATACAAATGGGAAGTGAAAAGGTAAAAATAACAGTAGAAAATTTTATTTGCATGAATTGGTTGTAATAGTCCTGAAAGCCATACTGTAATAAGTGCAGTCTATGTTTTAACCTCATATTACAGACACTTCAGAAGTACTCATTTTATTTCAAGCTTCTGTAATTTTTTTAAATCCTGTGTAGGTTAAAAAAACAGTTCACTGCTGAATATGTTTAATACAAAGGAACCTTTCACTCCATGTATTGTTTCAGATTTTCACATCGTTCAAGTGTAAACTTTTTGTGTTGAGAAGCACAGGGCTATTTATACACAGTTATCATATAATAAAAAAATGTCACTTACTATGCAGATTTTGCTTCATAAGTAAAATGACCATTAAAAATTCTGTGGCCTTCCAATGCAAGCTATTGAAAAGGGAAGAGTGTAACACTGGTATTGATAAAATCTCTTTCAGTCTTTCAACATTTAATATATAAATTTGAATGCTGGAGGCTTAGTATGGCTGTGGGTTATGTCAGCTAATCTGTTAGTACAAATGATTTGGCAAAATGTCTTACATGTCCATAATGAAGCCCAGAGATAGGACTGATGAAAATGGATAGATAATACAGCTGTAGAGAGAGAATTTGGACTCATGGAGATGAGACAAAGAGAGAAATAATAGCAAAGAGAAAAGGTATGAAAAACATAATGGGCATTCTTGATTATTTTAAAAAATTTTACTGATTTCCTAGGTATATGAAAAAGCAAATAAATTGACGTTAAAGAAAGGATATAACTTTTCAATTTCATATTTTGTTTTAGAAATACACACTAGAAGTATAAGAGATCAGAATTAAGTATCACAATGTATCTTACTTTGTGCTAAAGATGACTTTGAGTTTTAAATGGTTTAGCACCTAAGAAAATGACTAATTTGCAGGGGGAAAAGTACTCTCTTTGCAGAGTAATTTTTTTCACTTTCCTCTGATTTTTCAAAATCACATTCCTATATGATCGTTATTGCTATGCCTCCCTGAATATAACATTTTTATATTTTAATGTCTTTGATTTCATTACCTCTTTGTACAACAAAAGAATCTGTACACTGTGTGAAGTATATCCCACCTGCTTTTTCCCAGTCTACAACATTTTTCATTTTCTCTGAATGTCCCCTCAAGATGTAGACTCTGCAAATACTGATCCTCCTGTCTTGTTTATATGCGTATGAGACTGTAAATATTCAAATTGATTCCTTCAGCATGTATGTCACTTTTCACAGTGTAAATTGCTCACAATTACTGTTCTTAGCTGAGCTCGCAATGAGCATGACTACAGGAAACTGATGATTTTAACTGTTGGTTTGCAATAGGCCAATAATCCTGGATACCCAGGACTACTGAAATGAGTCCATCTCTCTGTCTCGTCGTGCCTTCAGGAAGCACTAGATGGCAGTACATCAGTTGTTTAAATGTAATTTTAATTAATGAGCTGTAGCCGTTTTCTTCTGAGAAAGGGGAATGTTGGTTGATTGACCTGGTTAGGACTATCTCACAGTATTGCTGTCAGAGTGGGGAATATGATGGAGGAGAAGCACACAGACTTTGATGGGCTCGCATCTAATAGGTACAGTATTATACCTTACAGTTATTATCTATGAAGAAAACTACTTTTGCTTCATTTTTTCCAGAAAACAATGTTTTGACAAGTTAAACAAGTATGATAGAACACAACAATAAACAAAAGTCTTTTCTACACTGTGATAAAGTAAAATAATCAGAAAAAATCCCAACTGCTTTATGACACATTGTTTGCTAAAAACTGAATGTTGCAAAGAAGTCCTTTTTTTTTCTTTTCTGATGTAGGCTGTACACAAAATATAATTCTGTGTTAAGGGTGAAACTCCTCATCAGCTTTGCACATTGCTGATTGCAATGCTCCAACTTTTCCCAAGACATCCTCGCTGCAGGTTTCTGCTGTTATCTTTGCATCATGTCTAAGTGATCATATGGCTACAAGGTGAAATCTGATAATTTTTGATAGGTTTTCTACTTCAGTGAATGGAACTCACTCAGTATAGAGACCTGACTGCCTTATCCAGTGCACAGGAAGCAACACAAGTGTGCAGGTATGAGAGCAGGAGTCAGTGCACCTCTTTCATAATCATCTCAGGGATACACTATATGTGAAAGCCAAACCTTTGCAGTACTGGGCCTTAGATCTGCTCAACAAGATATCTACTTTGCATCTTCACAGCACAAAAATGAATCATAGCCATGACCTACATTTGCTTCCATTCGTAACTCTTACTTGAGCTAGGACTTCCTTTTGGAAGCTGTGTGGAAGGAACACAGCACTAACCACAGGGACCTGGCTTCTCCATCAAGTAGAATTCAAAAGTGTCATACCATTTGCTTTTTATGTGGCCCTTCTTTTCCAGAAAAAGGATTAGAGTACTTAAAGTCTGTTTACTAGACTGTATGTCATATCAAGTCCTTTTGGAAATTACACTATATCTGGTTTTGAACACTGAACAGTTCTTAGTTACTAATTTTCATCATCATCCAGGTCCATGAATTTTACAGAATAAATCTTATCCCTTCACCTATTTTCATTAAATATGTGTCATTTTTAGTGCTCCAGCAATTGTTCACACAGGAGAATAAATGCTAGAAAAGACTAAATATTTTAATCCATGCTTAATTGTATTTAACTGATTTTGGTCACAGTACAATATCTCTTTGATAGCAGCTGCTTTGCTATCCCTTATTTCACAATCCCAATTTACATGTTTTATTTTTTCTCTCTCTGCCTACTCTCCAGTACATATTCCTCTGCAATCTGGTCCCTTTCTCAGTCTGCTGCATGCACTTTCTTGCATTTCCTTTCCACATTACTTTTCAGTGGAATTCTTCTCAACTGCATTCATGTCCTTAGCTCAAATGGTTCTCTGAAACTGTAAATATTCCAAGCTTCTGAAGCAAAAAAAAAAGGAGTCTCTTCACTAGAGTGAGGCCTTTTAAGATTAGGCAATGCTGGATTAATGCTGATGTTAGTGCTGGTGTCTTAGACAAAAGAATGTAGTAGTAGCTAGTGTCTGTTTTGCCCTCAAGTCCTGTCATGAATTCCACAAAGGTCCTTGTGGATTTGTTTAGATACAGGAGCCTGGGTTGTATAAAGATGTGCTGCTGGATGGTAATGTTACTGGGGGGGAAATGCACAGGAGAAAAAATGCATGCATAACTTATTTCATAACATAACTTTTTATGTGACCTCACATATTTTTGATAAATACATACTTATCTTTACATAGATTTTTGTATATAATTTAATTACAACTCAATTCAGTAAGATACAAATATAATGGATAAGCTAACAGCTAACAAAGTGAAGAAGCACACTGTTTTTCTATTTGAAGCAATAGGAGTATAGAGAGGTACTTTGGTATTGAATTCTAGAGCCCCTCCTTTCCTCTTCCCTGTTCAGGAAAAAATATCCC
Organism: Notiomystis cincta; assembly: GCA_013398075.1. Lineage (NCBI taxonomy): Eukaryota > Metazoa > Chordata > Aves > Passeriformes > Notiomystidae > Notiomystis > Notiomystis cincta. Next base: position 174,791 of record VZRX01012159.1, read on the forward strand.
AGCCTCAACAGGATGTCTTCATAAGGATTCTACCCAAATCCTTCAGAAGTTATGACTTCTGATATCTTAAACAAGAGTAAATGTTATTACCACCTAATTTTTTGTCCTTTTTGGAGATGCCTTCCTAGCCTATGTTTGTCAATTAAAAATAAGTAAAAATTTGTATCAGTGTCCTCTGTGGCTAAACTTAAACCAGATTTCTTCTAATGTGAACATATCAGCATAGAGCATGACCCCTTAAAGAAGCTGATAAAACACCACGTATGTATGCAGTCACATTGATTTTTAGCAGGATTAGTTATTCTATTTGTAGGACTGTGTTACTTGTGTTACTTGTTATCTATCTTGTTAGCAAGCAGAGCCCTGCTAGAATAACTGCATTGTTATAACATGTCATAAACATTCATTGTTACTGCATGTAATTCATTGATGGATAGTATTGGGGTTTCTGTATCAGTAAAGTATTTCTATTTCAGTCAATAGATCTGAAGAACCATGTGATACTAAGTAAACCTTGGCCACACTCCTTTGTAACTCACTAAAACAAGTGGGAAAGTGCTAAGAGTTATTACAGGGACAGCCTGAAACATGGCAGAGAATTTTCTCAGTAAATGCAGTAATTCAAATTGCTGCAGCATAAACAAAAATGACAGCTGTTTCATCATAGATAAGATACAGAGTCCATTTCCTTTCAAAACTACATACATACACCCACAGACATATATAAATAAGTTTTTCGCTGAAAGTTCTTTTCTAAGAAGAGGTATTGGATCAAGCAGAATCCCATAAAAATCTAGACATTGTATTTAAAGGACATATTTTCTCACAGTTAGAGATAAGAGTTGTTTTGCCATAACCACATAATGTAGTTTGGATGAAGTAGTTTTTGCTTCAACTGTTCATGATTCCTCTTGAAATTATTGAATTACAAAGATATAATTTTCAAAAAAAAAAAAAAATAGAACCTTGCCCTCCCTGTTTGTTTCTTTCTAATGCTCTGCCTCACAGAAGTTAACTGAACTAATGTTTGGCTCTGAAGCCAAAACAACTCTGCAAGAAAATGAGAGAAGTCACAGCTTGGAAATGCTTAATGTTCATTTAAGAATAAATGTTTGTGCTGGTTTTGGCTCGGTAGA